>JAFEMH010006855.1:0-110286 GCA_022495995.1 Adenophora triphylla var. japonica | reverse complement strand
TTCGGTCTCAATCTTTCGAGCTTGACTCGTGACGGAACCAACGGCATAAAAACATACACTTAGGCTTTATGACACGTACTAAGCCAAAAACCAGCTAGGGGTCTTGGACGGAAGTGTGACACGAAAGAGTGCGTAGCTTACACCCGGAGCTAGGATGAGGGCATTTGGGACGACCCGTGCGCGCTCGAAAGGTGTGCAGCGGCGAGCCTGCAGCGAACGGTCATCCCGGGATTACGGGTCATAGTGTGCGAGTGTGCCAGGGGCGGCGAAGTGGACGTGAAGTGCGGTGTACGGCGGCAAGTGCGAGTAGTGTGCGGTCACTAAAATTATTTTTAAGAGTAAAAGCGAGAGATTTTTGAGAATGTGTCTTAAAGAATTTGTATGCGCGAGTTCAAAATGTAGCGTAAGTACCCAAATCCGGATCGTCCAAATCCGTCGGAAAGTTAACCGAAATCCGTTAGCGGCCCGCTCGGGTTAACCGGAACTCGTTAAACTCCCGTTGCTTGTGCCAGCGAGACGTCCCGGGGCTGCCCTGTGCATCCCGACGTCGAACCGTACTTAACACGTGTCATCTCACGTAAAAGTATGGCTTTCCCTGAAAAACGCATTTTCCGGCACTTTTCGGGGGCATTTCGGACATTTTCCGGTTGTTATTTTAAAAAACGGACAAACGGGACAGGGGACAAAATCCCACATGGTGGTGACTCACAGGGACACTTGGCACGCATGACACCTCCCTCTAGTCACCCTTCAATCAAATTCAAGGCCAAAAGACTAAAATACCCCTGGTATACGGTCAAAGTCCGTGGGACTCCTGTGCACTTTCACTGAAATTGCCGGCCAAGTCCCAGATTTCCAAAATACCCAAAAACCCCCTGGATTCGGGCAAAGTCCGTCCGGGACTCCTACGCATTTTCACCTATAAATAGAAATGGCTGTCAAAGCCAAAAGGATAGAACTTGTACCCCAAAAAATCACCACCCCCACGGCCCGGCTGATTTCACCCCTTAGGAGCTTCCGTTACGTCTCGATTCGCGTGAAACCTTCGTATTTCGATCAAATACGCACCTTACTACTTGAAACAACCTTTCGAATCACTTTTCGTGTCCCGTACACACCTCCCGAGCCAAAGGAGTCGACCCTAGCCATAGGTATAACTCCCTCTCTCTAAATCTCTTGTTCCGTCTCGGTTTACGCGCCAGTCGCTACAACCGTTTCGAACGTCGTTATCGAAATGTAGACGACTCCGTCTAACGGGGTCCGATACGTTTTAGCCCCTCGATCCTCTTCTCTTTCCGTAAGAGAAGTAATCACGGGTTAAAATGGCGTTCCGACCCCGTTTCGTTTATTTTTATCGTCATTTACCAATTCCGGATCGATCGATCCGTTGATCGTCATTTAATTTCTGTCATTTACAAATCCGAGCCGTTTGGCCTCGTTGATCGTCATTTACAAATCCGAGCCGATTGGCCTCGTTGATCGTCATTTACGAATCCGGATCGTTTGATTCCGTTGATACCGCACTTTAAATATTGTCATTTACAAGTCCGACCCGTTTGGATCGTGATAGTATTTACTTTTCAAAGTCCGAGTCGCAACCCGATTCGTTGATCGCATATCATTTAATACGCATTTTTCCCGTAAAAATCGTTAACAATGTAATGCCCGGTTCAAAACCGGAGTTCGTCCGTCGAACTCTCTTTCAAAAAATGCGCGACATGGCGTTTGGCCTCCGAACGCTCATCTTCAAACTAAAAGCCGCCATTTGACACTCAAAATCATTTAATACGCATATTTCCCGCAAAAATCGTTAACAATGACTTGCCCGGTTCAAAAAACCGAAGTTCGACCTTCGAACTCCTTTTGAAACTCAAAATCGACGTTTGCCACGCGAACGCTCATTTCAAACTCAAAGTCGACGTTTGCCACGCAAATGCTCATTTCAAACTCAAAATCGACGTTTGCCACGCAAACGCTCATTTCAAACTCAAAATTGACGTTTGTCATTCAAACGCTCGTCTTTTCAAACAAAGTCACCTAATCAACGTTTGACATTCTAACCAAGATTAAGCTTGTCATTCAAGCCCCCATTTCAAAAGACACACACACACACACACACTATTTCGAGAAAGGTATAAAGACTCGTCATGCAAGGCGTTTCGAGCGATCTCGTCATACTCTACCCGAAACGTAACGTGACCTCTGAACCTAACAATCTACGGTACAAAAAAAAAAAGCTTTTTACTCGTTTTGCTACCAATAAAAATGACCCCCATTTTCAAAGCCTTTTCCTAAGTTTTGCTACCAATAAAAACGACACCATTTTCAATAGCCGTTTCTCAACGTTTGGGCTCAAAATACAAAAACCGCGTGGCGACTCCTCATTTTTCCTTCCCATGAAGCGAGGTCTCAGACACCAACCCCCGCGAAAGACAACCGCGTTTCGCGCCCGCGCGAATTCCCGGGTAATTTCAGTTGGCGACTCCGTTGGGGAAAAGATACTTTTTTCAAAACTACCGTTGTTTTCTAAAAAGCCTTCCGTGGGTCAAACTTTCGTTTACCCTTCCTCGTTTTCGTGTGTGTGAGTTCCTTTAAACCTCGAACGGTTTTGTTTCAAAGGCATTACATTGTCAACTTTTCAAAATCTTACCATGTTTGTGCATCCCCATTCATGTTTGATTTTCATCTTTGTCTTTTGAAGCTGTGCATCATAAATTCTTTAAGACACATTACGAAAAAAATCTCTGTTTTACTCGGAAAAGAATTTTAGTGACCGCACACTACGCGCACTTCTTTGCCTCGGAACACCGCACTTCACGTGCACTTGCGCCTCGGTACACTTGCACACTACAACCCCTAACCCGGGATGGCCTTATCGGTTGCACTCCGATTGGTGCGCCGAGACACCTTTCGGGCGCACGGGGTCGTCCCAAACATCCCATCCTAGCCCGTGTAAGCCATGCACTCTTTGTGTCACACTTTGTCCAAGACCCGGTTGGTTTTGGCTTAGCTCGTGTCATAAAGCCTAAGTGTATGTTTTTTACGCCGGGCCCCGCTCGAGTCAAGCTCGAGAGTTCGAGACCAAGGTCGTTCCCGACCCGAAGTCTTGAGCTTTTCGGCCTTGACTTTGACGCGGAGCTCTGCGAAAAATATACCCGAAGGTTCAATGTGGCCGTGTCACCAAACCTCGCCGTATGTATCGTGCCGGCCACAACTTGGCCAACGCTAAAAAGCTAAGGTCTCTCGCACAAGCGAGTCGGGAGAGGTCATGCCCAAATTTTGGCACGATCCCGCCTTAACTTAAGGACGTTGACTTCGTGGCCCGTACGTCACACACGTTGAAAGTTTGCGTGATCGGCTAACCTTAAGTTCACTTTTCCCTTTGTCGGTGGAACTCGCTTGCCTTATCGAGACCTCGCTCGGGATAGTCCGTCTGAGAAAGATGATCTACAATGGAAACGAGGGCTTATAAGCGTAGTGACGAGATCAACGATTAGAGCTCTAGGATTAGTTGCGAAAAAGAAGACCCGCTCTTTTCCAACCGATTAGGACTACGAGAAAACGCGCTTTAAGTAAACATTAATCGGTAGCGCACATTGCACAAGCCCGAAACCTTGAGCCAAATCCCCTTTTCCGAAGCCTAAACCCTTCCTTTCGTTCCTGCGGCGACGAGAAAGTGGTTGATTTCCGGGTCGGCGCCTTGCCGGGATCACGATAACGGCGGCGTCGGACGGTTCTTCGGTTCCCTCGGTTCCCTCGGCCAGAATTTCCGACATGTCTAGCTCACCGAGAAATCGTGACGGGGAAGGACCCCCGCCACCGGTAACGAGATATGACATTGGAAGAAGCCATCCGGGCTTGCGAGGTTCACAAGAGGCGAAGAAGATCGGCGAGAATTTCGTGGTACGGCTTACGAATGAGCGTGGTATAGCGGCTATCCCCGGTCGAGACGGTACTTTTGTCACAGTCGAGGATGACGATTCCCCGAAACCGGTTCACCAAACCTTCAATCGGGTTCCTCCCCCGCCAACTTACGGGATGCCTTCCAACCAAGGAAGCGGCCGACCTAGGCTCCATGTTGCCACCTCTCGGGGCAACCTGTCATTTGGCCGGCCCGGTGCTACTCCTATCACTCAATACCACCGGCGCACATTTGGACCATCTCGAGGATGCCAATATCCCTCAATACCCTCCCGGGTTCGTCCCGTTGCCTATACACGAATCCACTAAACAGGGGACAAACCCCGATACGGTTCGAAAAGGCTCCCGTATATTCTCATATACCAAGCCTTCCACCTCCAATCACTACCGCTCACGTGGTAGCACCGTGCCGAGCCTCAAAGTCCACCTTGGACCCAACCTTAGCTGGATGGTCGAGCGAGATGAAAGACACAGAAAGCCACCATGAGCGGCTCAAAGCGAGGAAACGCTCAAATCCACGAGATCAGGGAATGGTCACGCCTCTCACTGCCAAGTTCGAGAATGCGGAGATGGACCGATTCGACGGAACCGAATGTCCTCAAACGCACGTCGACACCTACGTTCTCGGCATGAGAGCAAAAGGAGCAACCCTCCGGCAAATGGCCGACCACTTCCGGCATACGCTCAAAAGTTCGGCGTTACGATGGTTTCGAGGTCAAGCTGCGGATCGCCACACACAGGAGCAGTTAGTAACATCTTCTGGGCAGTACGGATCCAACTTAGAGTGGGAAACAAGTCGCGAGGACTTAATCACCAGCTTTGAGCGAAAGCGGATGAAAGTGTTGGGGAATTCTACAAGAGATGGGTGGAAACTCTCAGAGATCATGGAGCCACTCTCCAAGACGAACGGATGCGGATCTTGAAGTCACGCTTAAGACCGTCCATCAGAACTCTCATCGATCACAATTTCTTCCCGAGATCTCCGGGCCATGGTCAATGCCGGCTCACGGTTCGAGAAGGATCTCAAGGAAAAGTTGGCTACCGCACGGCCATACGAGATACCGCTCGGCGGTTGCATTCAATCCGCACCGGCCCCGGCAAAGGGAAGATACGTCTGTCAGCTACGTCCATCGGGGACAACGGTCGGGTAACGAAACCCGAGTCCCACAAAGCAACAATTCTACTCGAAGCGGCTGCCGTACACTTCGACAAGTTGGACATGCCAGCTTGAGCAAGATCTTTGGAAGGGTTAATCAAGGAGGGTCTCCTTAAACCCGTTGCCAATTACAAACCCAAGAATCCCGTAGCCAATGCGGACAAGAGCAAATCTGCGCCTTCCATCGGTATCACGGCCATACCAACGACAAGCTGTTTGGGGTTACGATACGAAATCGAACTTGATAGAAGAAGGCAAGTTGGAGCGCCCCCGTGGGCCCAATACGATCGGGAATCCTTTTAGAACAATAACGGCGTGAATTCCATTGAGTGGGTGCCCAAGAAGAGTGCCACGGAACCGGTTTCTCCGCCTCTTTAATTTGGATCCTCCTCTAATGTCCACATCGGCTACGATGTTTGTGGTACTCACTTTGCACAGAGTACGAGTCAGCTGTCAGGAGCAATCCTCAGAAAACAAAAGAAGAAATCCTCTCAACGGCAGGCGAGAGAAAGATACGAAGGCTGGGGATACCGGTGTAGGTACACTTGGAGAACCTTAGGGAGGTTCGACTACTACGTCTTGTACTCCGGCCCGGTCCTCCTTGCCTCCAGGCCATGCGGCTTTAGAGCAAACGGGGGTGGGAAAGCCGAAAAGTCCCGCGAAACCAGAATTCGAGACCACAGGACACCGGAATACCTCGAGATCTTGGTAATCTTGCGCCGGTCGAAGCCTAACCCCGCGGGATCGGCCAAGATTCAATTTGTCCGGCTTAGAGCTCGGACCGGTAAAGGAAGATCAAGGTCGGCTTGGCAATCGCACTCGATCAATGTGCTAACCAAGGGCGGCAACCGCCACGAGCAACCTCAACACACTCCGAGGTTCCGGCAAAGGCTTTACCTCGCAAGAGGAAGACGAGAAACGGATGGGTGGATGACTCTCCTTCTACGGATAGAGACGAGATCTACGACTCCCGTTTGTATGGCGGTATGATCACGTTACGTGATGAAGACCTACCGAGAGATGCCTCGGGGCACAACGAAGCTCTGTACATCACTCTCAAACTCAACACCATATCACTCCCGGAGTATTGGTAGATAACGGGTCAGCCGTTAATGTTCTCCCTCTCGGCATGATGCGAGCCCTCCGTATCAATGAAAGCCACTGATTCCGTCGGCTCGGACTATCAAGGCCTACGACGGCTCGTCTCGTCCCATCACAGGGACGGTGACTCTGGAACTACGGTTCGAAACCCCGAATGGTGCCGGCAAAATTCCATGTGATGGACATTCCATCCGAGTTCACGGCTCTTTTGGGACGCCCTTGGCTACACCACATGAAAGCCATAGCTTCCACTCTCCATCGGTGTGTTAAGTTCATTAACCGGCGGGGAGATCTCGAAGTCATCAGGGGATAGTTTCCTCATAGGAAACGAAGCCGAGAGCATAGCCAAGCGTGTCCGCACTCGAGCACGGGGTTACCTCCTTCGAATCAACCAAGGGACTATCGGGGCAAATCTCATCGAGAATCCCTCGAGTCGGAGATGCTAACTATGTAAACGTACTCGGCGGGCGAGACCACAGACGATCCGATACATCAAGTTCAGCTGTCGTTTCCAACATTTGGAGCGGATTGGAAGGAAACGGCGAACATCGCCATGATGCGGGCACATAAACCCCTGTCTCTGCTCGGAGATTTGTCGGCATTCTTCAAACCAACTCTACGGCCACGCAGTGAAGAGATCTTTGTGATAAAGGTTGACAAGCACCGTCATACTCATCTCGAATGTATGACGGTTGTATGGGATGTCCTACGAGAGGATTCCCCGCTAATCCTTTCCTCTCGAAGCATGGGGTACGAGATTTTCCTATTTGCTGCTCGGCAACGCAACCGGACGCAATACGTCCCTACACACGGATTGAGCGATCGAGATGACGACGAATCGGGACTCTCCGGAGTCGAGGACGCAGCGGACCCGCGGGCGGACCTCTGCATTCACATGCTCGGTTTTGAGGACGGAACTCCTTCGATCGGGTCACCTACGACCAAGGTTCCAATACCATGGAAATTGTCAAGCTCAACGTCCGGTCTGAGACGGCTATCCAACAATTGGAGATTCTTGGTTGACACGACGAAGAATCCCTACGATCAAGTGGCGACGACGACTTCGTCAACATCATCTATTCCGAGATATCCCGATGATACCAAGGATCCGGTCCTTATCGTCGGATTACGCAATACCAAGGTCACCCTCGGCATTGCTGCTCATGGTAAACGAGGCCTGGCCAAGCGAGCTCGAGCTCATCACTACTTCCAGTACCGGCCCGGTGGCAACCGGCCCGTGCCGTCGGTCAAGCTTATACCCTCAGCGCCGCGAGACGAGGGCAACGGCGAAGGAGACCAAGCTCCTCACCTGCTACAAGTCGAGATCAACCTCGGGAACGCTTGGGCGGCCACTGAAAACATACGTGAAAGTCTTCCCCTTGCAAGGCGAGTCGGCTTCCGACATAGGAAATGACCACCTCGGCATCAACATGCTCCGGTTCGATTCTGCTCCCGGCCGTCACGGCCCGGTTCGAGACATCACGCGATCATTGCTAGCTCGATAGACTTGGCGATCGAGCGAGATCACGAGGCTGTCAACATTGCGAGAATTCAACACCCCCGTGGGGTCAATCAACGAGATATGGGCAAACTTCTTGGTAATCGAGATCAAGGAAGGCCGCATGGAATGTCCCGATCCGACTTCCTTCGTCAACGTAATCCAAGTGTTTCCGCCATTCGGCGATTTGAATGTAATCACGGTTACGGACACTAGTCGAGATGATGCGCACCTACGGAGGTGCTTAGCTCTCGCAAGGAAAGCCCTCATGGAACTAGCCGCTCAAGAAAGTCGTCTTTGGGACGAAGACCAAGCTCGAAAGACCTACGGGGACCAAGCCCTTAAAGTGTCACGGGCGGCTTCGGACGAAAGCTAGAGGCCACTCTAGACCGGTTCGACCTCAAAAGTTTTGCTCATGGCAACTTCACGACTACCGTCTGTTCTCATCCAACCCTCTGCCGAGCGAGGGTGGTCAACGGTCCCGATGACCTAGGAGATGGAACGACACGGCGGAAACGAATCCCGGCGCTTACCTTCCCGGGAAAGCAAGTTCTCTGTGAAAGCGACGACGAAGACGATGAAACCATTCTCTTCCAAGCCGGGCATGAAGTCAACAAAACCGGACTCCCGAGGGTCTGGGAGGATGGGAACGGATCATTTCCGCACACAAATTGAAAGGCCAACTCAGGGAGGAAGGTCTATTTAAAAACAAGAGGAGGATGGAAATTCGTCTCGAGCAACTACTCGGGGAAATTCCACGGTCTACGGCTTTCGTTTACGAAACGATCAGCCAGGGCGACAACCGATCACATGGGCGAGATGTTCGGGAAGCCGTGTACTCACCTTCGACATACCCGCCGCTCGAGATAAAGCGAGGAGAAAAGCTCTCCCGATGGAAGTTTACCTAGGCGCCGCACGCTTGATTCAAAGAAGCTTGGCTATTCTCACATGGGAAGAAACGCGAGGCGCTAACTCTCGACGCGAGCTCATTGCAAGAAGGTTGATCTGGGCCCGGAGCGGAGGAAAACTAGCAAACCACGAGTATTGCCGGACCCGACTCAGAATGCCACTGAGTATGCTCAGTAAGAAGGAAAGGAGCGCGATATACCGTGAAGAGATCAAGGAGACCGTTCGCTTGAGCCGAGAACTCTCCAACCTCCCCCGGAGGGTCGGCCGCGCACGGTTCGGTTCGAGGCAACCCTTTGTTGTGCAGCGACATTCGAACAAGCTGCGTCAAGCTGTAGGCTACCTCCCGCGAGAGGCATCGAGCCGGTATCTGGGACGAGAATCCGTCAAGCTGCCGAAGCTCCCGGGGAATTCATCCACAATCAATGAGTTGAGGAAGACATATGGCCCTATGCTACGAGGAATCCTCCTCTAACTATGGCTCAACTCGGAGCGGCTGTTCGAAGGGACCAAAGCTGATGTCGGCGTTCTAACCCGATCGGGTCAAATCCATGCATTACCACCTAAGGCCACCAAAAAGCCGACGGAGCAGGAATTGCAATCCGGCCGGCCCGAAGACGCAAATTCCTTGAAAGAGGACCCGATCCTCACTCGGCTCAAGCGAGACTCGGGCGAACATTTCCCTTTGGTCTCTGCTCACCTCTCTTATCCTCACAAGCTCAAGCTAGAGGAAAGCACAGCCCGTACCATGGTCCCCGTGGGCCATGACCCCGGATGAAGTCATTCGGATGATCGGCAACATCCACTATGGCAACATAATCACCTTCACGATTTGGACCTTCCAAAATTTGGGGCTGATCACAATGAGCCGCTCTACATCACGATCCAGTGGACGGCGTCGCCTTCCGCGTGTTGGTAGACGGAGGTTCGGAATGAATGTCTTGCCCGCCAAGATGATGGACACCTTGACATCAAGCCCACGAGATCTTAAGCCTTCGGTCCACCTTTGTCGAGGCCTATGACTCTACTTCCCGTACGGTTCTCGGGGTTGCTACTCTTAACATACGGTTCGGCAGCGGATGATCCCCACCGAATTCCAAGTATTGGACATTCCAATCACTTTCACGGCCATCTGGGCGTCCTGGCTGCATCAAATCAATGGCGTGGCATCCACCCTTCACCGGTGCCTTAAGTTCATGCAAGGCAGAGCTAACCACGAGTCTACGGCGACGGCGTCACCGCAGGGGACCCGGCACCAACGACATTCCGGTGTTAGAAATCAAGCATAATGACGACATGCCATTAGCTGGATTCACTCACGGAGACCTCCAAGATCCAAATATGCAACGTGGACCTTCCCTTTGTCTCACGACGATTCCTCTGCCATGAGGATGATGAAACTCATGAACTTCATCCCGGGAGGCGGGGCTCGGCAAAAGGCTGCAAGGCCAACACCAAGTCATTGAAGTCGAGGACCACACCACGGTCCGGGGGCTTGGCTACGTGCCAACACCGGTGATATCAAGGAAGACAAAGGCTCGCCCGCACCAAGCGACGGCCGTAAAGGGAACCTCAGACGGCACACCCAATCTCCGACCTTACGGCTTTGACCTCGCTCATTACTTCACCAAGGGAACAGGCGGCGGGCGGGGACCGGCAAGGGAACCGGCGGCGGGCGAGGGACCGACAAGGGAACCCGGCGAAGCGAGGGGAGGCGGAACCGAGGCAGGCGAGGCGGGGGACCGACGGCGGAGCCCGATGAAGATGAGAAAGAAGCGAGGGATAGTCGTGCACGAGACTACGGGAAGAATGGAACGGCTAGCACGGGACCTCAAGCGTTTGAGAGGACTCAAAGCTAATCCGATAAGGAGCGTTCCTCGACATCACGGCTCTACTGGACCAAGCGCCACCACGGTCCGGCATGAGTACACATTCAAGGGAATCCCGAGACTTGGAGGAGCAACTCAAGGTACTCTCCATGGGAAGCAGATTGTTCGGATCGGCCAGAGGCCACATTCGAGACGGTAAGTCCAAAGCGAAGGAACCGGAATTCATAGAAGACGCTCTCGGTGGACCGGCTCTACGAGTCTGTTTGAAGAAGTCATGGAGTTGCCAACTTGATCGGCGGGGCTCAGGCAACGGCATGATCGCCATGATTGGGACGGCGAAGCCAAGCCTCTCGATCCACGCACCCTCCTCAAGCATCCGGCAATGCCCTTTGAAGAATTGGGTAACTTTCACCGGACCGAGGGCAAGCCGGGCGGAAGCTGGAAGACAAGGCTGGGCCCGCACCCACATCTCCTAAACCCGGTCTCAAACCCTGAGTCGAGTCCTTGTCGAGTCCGGTCCTCTGAGTCATCCAGCGGCCTTACGCCGGAGGACTATAATAATGTAGCCAATCATGTATTCCACGTTCTTGTTTAATGAAAAGTCGACCTTTCGGAGTATCCTCTCATTGCCACTTTAACAGCGATAAGTTAACAAACAACTTAAAAGACGTTAATAATTCAATTGATAAAGAAGCGAGACACATTAAACGAACAATACATTAAAGAAGTTCTCGGCGTGTAGTTGACCAAGAGGACAACCGGGCCCAAGCTGCCGAAGAGGTTATGACCAAAGTGAACACAGGGTCGGTGCAAGAGCCTAAAGAGACACAAGTGGGCGGTTTCTTCGCCGATGCGAGAAAAGAAGCCACTGATAAACCTCCTCGGGAGTATGTTGACGTGTTCGCTGGTCATACCGGGACATGCCGGGACTAGATCCCTCAATCGTGGAGCACGAGAATTCCCTGGATCCCGAATCCAAGCACATCAAACGAAGGCTGCGCAAGATCAAGCGAGTGGTCCTTGCAAGTTAAAGAAGAAATTGAGAAAATGCTCAGAGTTGGTTTCATCGAGTGATTGAGTACCCGACTTGGCTCTCCAACATCGTGACGGTCACCAAGGCCAACGGAAAGGTCGGATCTTTGTGTGGATTTCCGGGATCTCAACAAGGCCGGCCCTAAGGATGATTTCCCATTGCCTAACATCGACATCTTTGGTCGACACCACGGCAAATTTCGAAGTAAAGTCCTTCGTGGACGGGTTATTTGGATACAACCGAGATCAAGATGTCAGGAGGATCAAGCCAAGGCTTGCCTTCACCACTCCATGGGGGACATGCGTTACACGGTCATGCCGTTCGGTGCGAAGAGCATTTGGGGCTACTTACCGGCGAGTGCAGCTGACCCTCTTCCATGACATGATTCACAAGAGAAATCGAAGTGTATGTCGACGACATGATCATCCACTCCAAGGGATCGGACATGCGGCACATGACGAGATGCGAGGAAGTTCTTCAACGAGACTCGAAAGCACTCCATGAGGCTAAACCGGCAAAGTGCACCTTCGGCGTCAAGCGCGGCAAGGTGCTTGGGGTACATGGTTACGAGAAAGAGGTATCGAAGCCGATCCCGGAAGATCAAGGCCATCATCGACATGAAGCCGCCTCAAACCCTGACGAAGTGAAGAGCTTCATGGGAAGACTTGAGTACATCGGTCGCTTCATCAACCGGTTGACATCTCTCTGCGAGCCCATGTTCAAGCGATGAAAAAGAATGCCGAGCATCAAATGGGACTCAGAGTGCCAAACGGCTTTTGAAAAGATCAAGACCTACTTGGTTAATCCCCAGTGCATTGCCCGCCACATGAAGACAAGCCACTACTCCTGTATCGACTTGATATGAGACACGTCAATCGGAGCAATGGCACAGAAACGAGAAAGATTCCAAGGTTGAGCATGCAATCTACTTCGTAAGCCGGAAGCTTCAAGGAAGTGAACTCGGCTACTCGGCATCGAGAGAAAACTTGTACCGCCTTGGTATGGGTAGTCGGGAAAGCTGAAACACTACATGCGGTCGCATTCGGTGCTCCTGGTCTCCAAAGTGGACCCGTCAGATATCTCTTTGACAAGCCATCCTGTCGATGCGGCTAGCCAAGTGGTCATTCTTCTGGTGAGTTCGACATCAAGTACATGGTCGAGAAAATCAACAAAGGGGCGAGTAATGGCGGATCAGTGGCCGACTTCCCAAGCGGTGAACCTAAGGGTCACGATCCGCAATTTCCGGACGACGGAATCTTTTCACTTGACGGCGCAAACCGGCAACTCTTCTTCGATGGGGCAGCCAACAAGAAGGGGAATGGCATTGGAATGCTCCTTGTCGATCCCAAGGACGAGCATACTCCCATAGCCATCAAGTGAATTTTGAAGCAACCAACAATGCGGCGAGAATACGGCTTTGTGCGGCGGGTTTGGAAGCCGCCCTCGAGCGCAACATCTCGAGCTGGATGTATATGGAGACTCGGCATTGATCATCAATCAAGTGTCCAACAAATGGAAGACGGTAGATTCGGCCTTCGAAGTACCACGCGTACATGGAAGAGCTCATTGCTCGGTTCAAGGACATCTCTTTTCACTATTTGCCAAGAGACGAGGAACCGCTTCGCGACGCCACAGCAACCCTCGCCTCTCTTGTTGAAATTCCCGATGGGAAAGCGGTAAAACCCCTCGAGAATAGGCGGACGGGAAACACCCGCCTATTCTTTGTGAGATCGAAAAAGAAAAAGAAACGATCGACGAACCACAGTACAATCAGTTTACCGGTACCTCAGCGGAGAATCTTCCTTCACAAATGAAGATGGAAAATACAAAGAAGGGATCAAAGCCAAAAACATGATGGCATTAAAACGCTGGCATCCCATTTCGTCATTAAGGGGTATGTTGTACAAGAAGCGCCACCAAGGGCCACTCCTTCGGTGTGTAAACAAAGAAAAAGCCGGCGAGCTAATGAGCGAAGTTCACAACGGAACTGCGGTCCGCACATGAACGCCAGAGCATTGACACGAGATCATTCTCCGTATGGGATACTATTGGATATCAATGGAAGCGGCGCATCCGGTTCGTCGAAGGCTGCGACAAATGTCAACGGTTCTCCAACCTCAATCACATCCCTCCTCATGAACTCTATTGCATGACTACGCCATGGCCTTTCGCCACATGGGGAATCGACGTCATCGGCAAGATCACTCCTCCCGGGGAGCAATGGTCACGAGTTCATTTTAGTCGCGATCGACTACTTCACCAAATGGGTAGAAGCCAAATCGTACAAGGTGCTGAATTCTAAGAAGGTGGCCGAGTTCATCCGAGAGAACATCATGTGCCGATACGGAGTGCCCAGCGAGATCATCTCCGACAATGGGACTCACTTTGAAGGAGATTGTGACCAACTTCGACCAAATTCGAGTCACACGTCACAAGTCTTCTCCTTACGGACCACAAACCAATGGTGCGGTAGAGGCGGCCAACAAGACTCTCGCCATGATAATCGGAAAGATGACCACCGGAGGTCGGGAGGCGCGAAAAGCTACATCTAGCCCTCTGGGGATACCGAACATCGGTCGAGAACCGCCACGGGGAGACTCCGTTCGCGCTTACCTACGGAATGGAAGCGATGTTGCCGGTGGAATTGGAAATTCCATCCCTCAGGAGTCCTCTTGGAAAACGGGATCAATGAAGTCGAATGGCTACGAGCCGTCACGACGAACTTGCTCTACTCGACGGCGCGGATTGAAAGCCATGGAACATACTCGAGCCTACCGGAGCGAGAATGGCACGAGCATTCGACAAGAAAGTCAAGATCCGAGACATCGAGAGAAGGCGACTTGGTGCTAAAGGAAAAGCCTCCTACGCGAGACCAATCCCCTCGGAAAGTGGGAGCCTACTGGATAGGACCGTTCGTGGTACAAAGAATCTTCTCGGAGGAGCCATGAAGCTAGCGAGACTTGGACGGAAACCCTTTCGTTAACCCCGTGAACGGAAGCAAGCTCATGAGATACTTCGTTTGAGGAAGAGCACGAGTCAACTCTCCTTCCCCATACACCGTCCCCCTCGGTAAATTAAAGTGCTAAAGAGTAATACCCAGCTGGATACATTCCCGCTAATGATCCGGGTAAAAAAGCAGTCGCACTTCTTTTGTCTTTGTTTTTCTCAAAATCACCTAAAGTGTCGAACTACGGTGACACAGGCCCCTTAGTCCAATTGTAAAGGGAACGTAGGCGGCCATCATTGGTTCGGTCTAAAAAACAAAAAAAAATACAATAAGCATCAATTGCTTGTGTTTGAAAAACTCTTTTCATTTAACCTACAAATTCATAACGGTTAAAACATTCTTTGATGAGTTCAAGCACGGTCAACTCTTGACTCGCTACACGCTAGCAAAACTACAATAAAACATTAATCAATTAATGTGTACGCAATGACAATGGGTGGATACTCTGGGACGGCAAGGTCAACCTAGTTTCCCGTACTAGGTCCTTCATCCTTCTTCCCCTTCCCTTTTCCCCGTGAGTGTTCTTCACCTTCGCGGGAAATATTCCGGTAGGCCTTCTACGGCTCGGGGACTCTTCCCGACGCCTCCGTCAAGCACTGTGGGCATCAACGCGACCCTTTCTCTAGCTCTGTCTCGAGCCGCCTCGCTTCGAGCCATCATAACGGTGCTTTGATTGGCCTCCCGATCGGCGCTTGTCTCATAATCGGCCATGGCATCGCCGATACGATTCCCGGGGTTAGCCCTTGCTTGTCCTCCTCAAGGTCGAGCTGTCCGGGTGATCGGCACCCAACGGCTCACTCCGTCTCCACAAGATAGCCATACGTGTCTCCCTATACACTCTTCGTACCGGTTCGGATCTGCGTCGACGAGCAGTGCCCTCTCTCGGTGAAAGAGAACCACTGGCGGGAAAGGACGTGTATTGCCACCCGGGTGATCGGCAATAGCGTCGAAGGATCTTCCATCCGCGAGATCCCACCTCAAAGGTAGCGGCATAACTCGGATCGGTCGGTGGCTTTGCTCCGGCCCGTCTTGCCCGAGAACCAATGATGGAATATAGAAAGACGTGCGAGACGGCCCGGCACTCGACGATCAACGAGACCCTCTGAGCGGTCCTACAAGTCTGTAACTTCCAATGGGGAACCCACCATCGCAAGTGATGCGTGCAAAGTCTGGCCATCGAGCTCCGGCTCGGCTGATCGCCCCTATCACCGGAAGGACGTCGCGAGAAAGACCCAAGCGTCACAAGACATTGGCACCTCGGGCATCATCTGCGGCCTCTCCCTCAACCACATGGTAAGCATAGCGGGACTCCCTCCCCACATGTATCGGCTACCGGTCGCCATCCGACCTATGCCCGGGAACGTCTCGCCCAAGACCGGCGGCACGATGTCTCCCCACTCCGGCTGCCTCACCGGGTCGATCCTGTTGTGATGGCACACACCCGAAGACGTGAATGTGAACGAGTAGCAATCGCGCACGAGCAAACGCGTCCCACGAAAGACGCTCCCCTCGGCTCAGGCAAATCTTTCGGGCGGTCCCGAAATGTCAACGTAATCGGTATCTGTATCGGCATCCGTATGCTTCTCAGTAGAGATACCAAACAAAGACACTAGCTTCTCAGCGGTGGCCATGCCACCGGCATATGGAAGAACTAGGCTGTTCCGTCTCGGGTCCTCCCGAATGGCCGGAAATCTTCAAACGTAGGAGTGACTTCGTTGTACGAAAAGTTTGTACACATTCCTCCGTGCGTCCCGAGAACCGAGACGCGGCTCTCAAAAGATCCCAATCGGCATGAGCTCCTTCAAAGCCCAAGCAGATTTAATCCGTAACTGACCTTCGAAAAACCTTTTGTTACGCCTCGTGTGGTTCCGTACCCACGGCGAAAGTTGTCCAAATATCGCTCTTGCATCAGACGATAACTTGGGAAAGGGAGCCATGAAAAATGAAAGGAACCTTGGAAGTTTGAGAGAATTCGGCGGAATGATCAAAAACTATGCGCGGTTTCTTAAACAATTGCAAAGTGAGCGCAATTTAAAGAATGCGGAAATTCATTCCAAGTCCGGCCGGACTCCCTCTGCGATTGACTTGGTCAACTCTGCGGCCAGTTGCCCCTAAATTGGAAACATTTCCAAGCAACTCCTGTTCACCTTTAAGAAATCTGCGTCTTTGCCCATGGTTTCATTCAACAAATATCGGTATCCCCTTCCGCCCAGGGCTCGTGCAACGGTGCAAATAATTAATAATTAGTGCATACATGCTTAATTTTTGACCCGTTCAATTTTTAGTGCATTTCTCATTTTATTTATTTTTGATTAACCTACTTCCTTATTTGCCAAAAATAACGAAGGTGATCACGAGAATAAATATGCGAAATACGGAGTTCCGCCCCACGGGCGCCTTTTTGCAAATACGGTTCAAATCAAATTTGTTCTGACAAATACATGCATTTTGTCTAAACAAAGCCGTAAAGAAAGAAAGCGGTAAAAAGGACTACTGCGAGTCTGCTCGTCATCTGTGCACTCGACGCCTTGCTCCGCCGTGCCTTAGGATCCGTCGCAAACGGGAACTCGCCAAATTCCTCCCGGTAGGGAATAGGCGAAAGGCCTCCTCGGAGTGCGCGAACTCGAGGACTCCCCCTCTCGCGCCCGAGTGCGCGAGAAGAAGGAGCTCCAAATCCGGCCGTTCCGCCGCGAGCGCGAACCCTGTGTAAAGTCCTCCCCACCGGAGTTTGTGGGAGCGGGCGAATCTCTCGGCCTAGACGGCCCCGATCACGGACATCCACGCTCCTCAGGAGGCTGCACCGCATGAACTCCACGAGTCTCCTAGCGTAGGCGGACCACCCGTCCACCGGCCTCGTGGCGTCATTGTACGTACGGCCGGACACTGCGAACCGGGGAAAGTCATCGGAAGACAAGCGAAAGTACGGATGCAACATTTGCGAGAATACTACTATCAAATGCGAGAAAATCAAAAAAAAAGGTGCTCACCGAAGCATTGGGGTCCGCCTGTATCGTGGTCTCGGCTCGGTAGGGAGCGGGATCACAAGTCGCCTACGCGAACCATCCGGCCCCTCGTACGCCGGCCTAGCTCGCGGGACCGGAAAATCTCGAGGACCTCCGGGGACCTCGCCCTCTCTATCTTTGCACTGCGGGCTCCTCGGCCTCATCCTCAAGAAAACATCATAGGCGGCCCCCGCTATGATGTACTCGGTGTAGTACACGCCTGTATGTACCCCTCCGGCTCATCCATCGGCATCTCCAGGGGATCTTTGCATGTACATCGGAGGATCCACCGGCACCAAAGGAAGGGACCCGGCCTATCTTGACGAGTCACCCTCTCCCCGGATACATGGCGTCGCAGTGAAGTCCCACCGGGAGCTTCCGCCGCCGTGTAGTCTCGCTAGCAATACGAACGGCTACGGCATCAAACCTACTCCACCAAGTCATTGGATCCTCTCGAGAGAACTCCCGGTTCGGTGCACGAGACACCTCCTCGTATGACACTCGAGTGCCAACTCTCGAAGAGACCGCCCTCTTCGCTTTCTTACGCCAAACCGGCATGGCGGGGAACGGGGAGTCGGTACGGCTCCTTGATGTCCCAATCCTGCGGATTTGAACACCTCATAGCACCGGACACCGCCAAGAGAATGGAAAGTTATGTCGGCTACAAAGCGAGATACATACGAGTACATAAAAGAGGCAAGGAAGAGAAAAAGTACGTAAACTTACATCCAAGACGGGCGTGAAGCGGCTAAAGGAGTGCTCCTCTCCCCGCGAGAACTGTCCGGGGAATGGTAGAGCTCGGCCGATCCGGCCTCCCCCGCGCGAACCCCCTCACGGCATCCAAGTCTATCGGCGGCCCGAGCAAAGGGAAGTGACGGGACGTGTCGAAGTCGGGAATAAAGTCGGCGACGGCGCAAACCAAAGGAACCCTCGAGCCGGGCGCTCCGCGGTCATCCTCGAGGACCCGGCCCGGATAAGCGGCGACACCCGCCTCCCGAGATGCCTCTCCATCGGCACATGCCGAATGCCTAAGCCCCTGGCATCGGTAATATCAAAACCCGGCAGCCAGACAAGCTGCTCAGGGGTGTAACCATCAACCCACACCGGCGTGTTGCCATAAGTCGGCAACCCGGTGATAGCGGCAAAATCCGTGGGAGTCACCGTCGCCTCCCCCATACGAAATGGAAAGTGTGGGTCGTATCCCACCAATACTCGCTCGAGCAACATACATGGACCTGGCCCTCGGCGTATCGGTATCGCGGCCACGGCTTGATGAACCCGGCCAACCCGGAGTCAAGCACCGGTGCCGCGGACTCCTCTCTCCCTCTCGAGCCACGTCAGGGATAATATCCCACAATGCTCGCACCGCCTCAAAAGCACCCAGACTCTTACGGTTATGGGTATTAACCGTCCTGTCCCTATGAGACAAACGGCACGAAGCAACGTCAACAGAATGCACCAACGCATGTCAAAAGGATGCAATGCAGATACGATTCTCATTCATTTCCTACGTATATTCCCATCATTTCGAAAACTCCGTCGAATCCGAAACTTTCAAAACATTTCGAAAACTCCGTTGAATCTGGAACTTTCAAAATCTTTCGAAAACTCCGTCGAATCCGGAACATTCAAAACATTTCGAAAACTCCATCGAATCCGGAACTTTCAAAATCTTTCGAAAACTCCGTCGAATCCGGAACTTTCAAAACATTTCGAAAACTCCGTCGAATCCGGAACTTTCAAAACATTTCGAAAAATCCGTCGAATCCGGAACTTTCAAAATCTTTCGAAAACTCCGTCGAATTCGGAACTTTCAAAACATTTCGAAAACTCCGTCGAATCCGGAACTTTCAAAATCTTTCGAAAACTCCGTTGAAACCGGAACTTTCAAACCTCTTTCGAACTTTTCAAAAATTTACTCCGTCCCGAATTAAAGCTACTTTAATTTTGGAAAATGCATCTAGACATGGAATTTTGCAACCAAAATTTTTATGTCATCCACCCATAGTGTCAATTGAACTACATCCTAGTCAATTTCGACAACAATTCATGGCAAACTCAAAAGCCCCAATTCGGGCACCAAAATCCCTAAGTTCATTCCTAAACAAATTTCTAACATTTAAAGAATGCACATTCTTAAAATTAATGGAATTTGTAGGAAGCTTACTTGTCTCTTGATCCCATCCTTGGAGTTGTGTCTATCCCTCGCCGGATAAAACTCCGCCGGATTCAATGGATGCACAATGGTTCGAATGGTCCGAACCAATCGAGTTCTTTCGTCATCGGTCCTTCCGTGGCGAGCCATTGGTCCCAAATCTCCCTCCATAGCAAATTTCCTTCGCAAATTCGAGCAAACCTTGCAATTTGGGTTGGATTTTCTCTCTTTTCTCTCCTCCCTCGCCGGAATTAATGAAAGAAAATGGCTCTTCCTTCCTCGGCCTCGGCGCTGAATAGGCCCTGGTCAAATTCAGTAAAAGTCCGTGGGACTCTTCTTGCACCGAGAAAAATTTTTTGCCACTTTGGCCCCTCGGTTTTCGCGGTTTCAATTTTACCACTTTTGGCCCCCAAAAGTGTAAAATTTCCCGATTAGACATTTCTAACACCCCATCCCCCGAGGATAAATTCCCAGTTAGTTTTCACTAACGCTCGTCTCCAGACGTTAAAATGCCTAATGGTTTTCACCATCAATTATATCCTCAATCGCGACCTTTCACGGTCCGATTTCAATTCTCAATCGCGACCTTTCACGGTCCGATTCCAATTCTCAATCGCGACCTTTCACGGTCCGATTCCAATTCTCAATCGCGACCTTTCACGGTCCGATTCCAATTCTCAATCGCGACCTTTCACGGTCCGATTCCAATTCTCAATCGCGACCTTTCACGGTCCGATCTCAATCCTCAATCGCGACCTTTCACGGTCCGATTTCAATTCTCAATCGCGACCTTTCACGGTCCGATTCCAATTCTCAATCGCGACCTTTCACGGTCCGATTCCAATTCTCAATCGCGACCTTTCACGGTCCGATTCCAATTCTCAATCGCGACCTTTCACGGTCCGATCTCAATTCTCAATCGCGACCTTTCACGGTCCGATTTCAATTCTCAATCGCGACCTTTCACGGTCCGATTCCAATCCTCAATCGCGACCTTTCACGGTCCGATTTCAATCCTCAATCGCGACCTTTCACGGTCCGATTTCAATTCTCAATCGCGACCTTTCACGGTCCGATTTCAATCCTCAATCGCGACCTTTCACGGTCCGATTTCAATCCTCAATCGCGACCTTTCACGGTCCGATTTCAATCCTCAATCGCGACCTTTCACGGTCCGATCTCAATCCTCAATCGCGACCTTTCACGGTCCGATCTCAATTCTCAATCGCGACCTTTCACGGTCCGATCTCAATCCTCAATCGCGACCTTTCACGGTCCGATCTCAATCCTCAATCGCGACCTTTCACGGTCCGATTTCAATCTCAATCCTCAATCGCGACCTTTCACGGTCCGATTTCAATCCTCAATCGCGACCTTTCACGGTCCGATCTCAATCCTCAATCGCGACCTTTCACGGTCCGATCTCAATCCTTAATCGCGACCTTTCACGGTCCGATCTCAATCCTCAATCGCGACCTTTCACGGTCCGATCTCAATCCTTAATCGCGACCTTTCACGGTCCGATTTCAATCCTTAGTCGCGACCTTTCACGGTCCGATTTCAATCCTCAATCGCGACCTTTCACGGTCCGATTTCAATCCTCAATCGCGACCTTTCACGGTCCGATCTCAATCCTCAATCGCGACCTTTCACGGTCCGATTCCAATCCTCAATCGCGACCTTTCACGGTCCGATCTCAATTCTCAATCGCGACCTTTCACGGTCCGATTTCAATCCTCAATCGCGACCTTTCACGGTCCGATTTCAAGTCTTAATCGCGACCTTTCACGGTCCGATTTCAATCCTTAATCGCGACCTTTCACGGTCCGATCTCAATCCTCAATCGCGACCTTTCACGGTCCGATCTCAATCCTCAATCGCGACCTTTCATGGTCCGATTTCAAATCCTCAATCGCGACCTTTCACGGTCCGATCTCAAACAGTCAATCCCGACCTTCGCGGTCCGATCTCCACTCTCTATCGAGACCCTCGTTGTTCTCACCTTCAGCGGCAATAAGCCCGAACCCCAAGGCACGAACGCCTTGCAACAATCCCTCTTCGGCCATCCTCGTAAGCCCGAACACCTTTTCACTTCAGCAAGTGAACATTCATCTCCCCGCCCGCCAGTCGTAAGCCCGACCGTTCCACCTCAGCGGCAGCTGCAATAAGCCCGCACAACAATCTCTCTTCGGCCATCAAGGTAAGCCCGAATGCTCATCCCAGCGGGATAAACTGCAACGGCAATAAGCCCGGCACCCGAGGCACGAACGCCCTCGTCGGCATCGCAACTCCGGTTTGAGGCGCCACGCGCCCTCGAAGGTTTCGAAGTCCCGAGGTTCGAGACGCCTCCCAGCAGTCTCCATTCGGTACGGGTACCTCGCGAATGGTCTCATTCGAGTTTAGACGCCTCCTAACGGTCTCGCTCGGGTCAAGGTCCCCATGCGCGGCCCTTGCCCCCTTTCGAACTACGATCGGCTTGATTCCCGCTCGGGATACGTAGGAATCCTTTTCGCTAAGGGTCCGGCCCGGTGACCGCCCGGGTCTCTTTCAAAGTAAGGCATCCCGATTTGGATCCTTATCTTTTCAACGACCCCACCTCCTTCGGAGGAGACGTCGGCGAGGGGCTAGCTGTAAGTACCCAAATCCGGATCGTCCAAATCCGTCGAAAGGTTAACCGAAATCCGTTAAGCTGGCCCGCTCCCGGAGTTAGCCGGAACTCGTTAAACTCCCGTTCTTTGTGCCAACGAGGCGTCCGGGGCGCCCCGTGCATCCCGACGTCGAGCCGTACTTAACACGTGTCATCTCACGTAAAAGTATGGCTTTCCCTGAAAAACGCATTTTCCGGCACTTTAGGGGGCATTTCGGACATTTTCGGATTGTTATTTTAAAAACGGACAAAACCGAGACCCGGGGACAAAATCCCACATGGCTGGTGACTCACAGGGACACTTGGCACGCATGCCACCTCCCTCTAGTCACCCTTCAATCAAATTCAAAGGGAAAAGACTAAAATACCTCTGGTATACAGTCAAAGTCCGGTCGGACTCCCTGTGCACTTTCCACTGAAATTGCCCGGCCAAGTCCCAGTTTCCAAAATACCCAAAAACCCCCTGGATTCAGGCCAAGTCCGTCCGGACTCCTACTGCATTTTTCACCTATAAATAGAAATGGCTGTCAAAGCCAAAAGGAGAACTTTTTTACCCAAAAAAATCACCACCCTCTCGGCCCAAACTGATTTCACCCCTTCCGAGCTTCCGTTCTATCTCGATTCGCGTGAAACCTTCGTATTTCGATCAAATACGCACCTTACTACTTCGAAACAACCTTTCGAATCACTTTCCGTGTCCCGTACACACCTCTCGAGCCAAAGGAGTCGACCCTAGCCATAGGTATAACTCCCTCTCTCTAAATCTTTCGTTCCGTCTCGGTTTACGCGCCAGTCGCTACAACCGTTTCGAACATCGTTATCAAAATGTAGATGCCTCCGTCTAACGGGGTCCGATACGTTTTAGCCCCTCGATCCTCTTCTCTTTCCGTAAGAGAAGTAATCACGGGTTAAAACGGCGTTCCGACCCCGTTCCGTTTATTTTTATGTCATTTACCAATTCCGGATCGATCGATCCGTTGATCGTCATTTACAAATCCGAGCCATTTGGCCTCGTTGATCGTCATTTACAAATCCGAGCCGATTGGCCTCGTTGATCGTCATTTACGATTCTGGATCGTTTGATTCCGTTGACACTGCTTTAAATACTGTCATTTACAAGTCCGACCCGTTTGGATCGTGATAGTATTTACTTTTCAAAGTCCGAGTCGCAACCCGATTCGTTGATCGCATATCATTTAATACGCATTTTTCCCGTAAAAATCGTTAACAATGTAATGCCCGGTTCAAAACCGGAGTTCGTCCGTCGAACTCTCTTTCAAAACGCGCGAAATGACGTTCGGCCTCCGAATGCTCATCTTCAAACTAAAAGCCGCCATTTGACACTCAAAATCATTTAATACGCATTTTTCCCGTAAAAATCGTTAACAATGACTCGCCCGGTTCAAAAAACCGGAGTTCGACCTTCGAACTCCTTTTCAAACTCAAAATCGACGTTTGCCACGCAAACGCTCATTTCAAACTCAAAATCGACGTTTGCCACGCAAACGCTCATTTCAAACTCAAAACCGACGTTTGTCATTCAAACGCTCGTCTTTTCAAACAAAGTCACCTAATCAACGTTTGACATTCAAACCAAGATTAAGCTTGTCATTCAAGCCCCCATTTCAAAAGACACACACACACACACACGATTTCGAGAAAGGTAGAAAGACTCGTCATGCGAGGCGTTTCGGGCGATCTCGTCATACTCTACCCGAAACGTAACTTGACCTCCGAACCTAACAATCTCTGGTACTAAAAGCTTTTTACTCGTTTTTGCTGCCAATAAAAATGATCCCCGTTTTCAAAGCCTTTTCCTAAGTTTTTGCTACCAATAAAAACGACACCATTTTCAATAGCCGTTTCTCAACGTTTGGGCTCAAAATACAAAAACCGCGTGGCGACTCCTCATTTTTTCCTTCCCATGAAGCGAGGTCTCAGACACCAACCCCCCGCGAAAGACAACCGCGTTTCGCGCCCCGCGCGAAATCCCGGGTAATTTCAGTAACATGAAAATCAAGTATGAACAGGAGTGCACGAACATGTTATGATTTTGAAAAAAGACAATAATGTAACACCCTGAAAAAACCGTTCGAGGTTTAAAGTAACACACGCACACAAAAACGAGGAAGGGTAAATGAAAGTTTGACCCACGTAAGGCTTTTTTGAAAACAACGGTAATTTTGAAAAAAGTATCCAAGTCCCCAGCGGAGTCGCCAACTAAAATTACCCGGATTTCGCGCGCGACGAAAGGCGGTTGTCTTTCGCGGAGGATTGGTGTCTGAGACCTCGCTTTTTGGGAAGGAGAGGAGTCACCACGCGGTTTTTGTATTTTGAGCCCAAACGTTGAAAAACGGCTTTTGGTTGAAAATGGTGTCGTTTTTATTGGTAGCAAAAACTTAGGAAAAGGCTTTGAAAATGGGGTGTCATTTTTATTGGTAGAAAAAATGAGTAAAAATCTTTTTGAGTACCAGAGATTGTTAGGTTCGGAGGTCACGTTACGTTTCGGGAAGAGTATTTTGAGATCACCCGAAACGCCTCGTATGACGAGTCTTTCTACCTTTCTCAAAAATGTGTGCGTGTGTGTGTGTGTTTGCATTTTTGAAATGGGGGCTTGAATGATAAGCTTAATCTTGGTTTGAATGTCAAACGTTGATTATGTAATTTTGTTTGAAAAGGCGAGCGTTTGAATGACAAACGTCGATTTTGGAAGTTTTAGGAAAAGTGGCGCGAATGCTGATTTTAACTGTTTAACTTAAGTGTCAAATGTTGATTTTTAAGAAAAGAGCGTTTGAATGCCAAACGTCATTTCGCGCGTTTTGAAAGAGAGTTCGAATGTCGAACTCCGGTTTTGAATCGGGCGTGTCACTGTTAGCGATTTTACGGAAAAAAAGCATTAAATGATTTTGAATGTCAAAAGTCGGCTTTTAAGTTTGAAGATGAGTGTTTGGATGCCAAACGTCATTTCGCGTGTTTTGAAAGAGAGTTCGAATGTCGAACTCCGGTTTTGAACCGGGCATTACATTGTTAGCGATTTTACGGGAAAAAAACATTAAATGATTTTGAATGTCAAAAGTCGGCTTTTAAGTTTGAAGATGAGCGTTTGGATGCCAAACGTCATTTCGCGCATTTTGAAAGAGATTTCGAATGTCGAACTCCGATTTTGAACCGGGCATTACATTGTTAGCGATTTTATGGGAAAAAGGCATTAAATGATATGCGATCAACGAATCGTTTTGCGACTCAGACTTTTGATAAGTAAATACTATCACGATCCAAACGGCTCGGACTTGTAAATGACAGTATTTAAAGTGCGGTATCGACGGAATCAAACGACCCGGAATTGTAAAGTGCGATCAACGAGCTAAACGGCTCGGAATTGTAAAGTTGCGTAAAAGTAAATGACGATCGACGGATCAAACGATCTGGAATTGGTAAATGACATGAAAATAAATGACGTTCAACGGATCAAACGATCCGGAATTTGTAAATGACATAAAAAGTAACGGAACGGGGCCGGAACGCCGTTTTAACTCGAGATTACTTCTCTTACGGGAAGAGAAGAGGATCAAGGACTAAAACATATCAGACCCCGTTAGACGGTGACGTCTACATTTCAACAACGTCGTCCGAAACGGTTGTAGCGACTGGCGCGTAAACCGAGACGGAACAAGAGTTTAGGGAGAGAGAGCACTACCTATGGCTAGGGTCAGCTCCTTTGGCTCGGTGGGCATATACGGGATACAAAAAGGTGTTTGGAACTATGTTTCGAGGTGTTTTGGTTCGTGTTTGGTTGAAACGCGAAATTTTCACGCAAATCGAGGCAAAACGGGGCTCGGGGAAGGGTGAAATCAGTTTGGGCCGTGGGTTGAGAGGGAAAGGGAGTGTTTTTTTTTGTTGTTAAAATGCTTGACAGGTCTGTATTTATAGGTGAAATTTCAGAAAGAGTCCGGACGGACTGAGGCCGAAATCCAGGGGGTTTTGTGAAACTTTGGAAATTGGAGGGACTTGCTGGCAATTCTGGATTGTCTACAAAAGAGTACGGCCGGACTTGGACTGCATACCAGGGGTATTTTAGTCTTTTCACACTGATTTTTGATTGATGTTGACGAGGGAGCTGTGGCATGCGTGCCACGTGTCCTGTGACTCACCTAGGGCATGGGATTTCATGTCATTATCCCCGGTTTTGTCCGTTTTTAAAATAACTATCCGAAAAATGTCCGAAACGCCCCCGAAAAGTGCCGGAAAGTGCATTTTTTAGGGAAAGCCATACTTTTACGTGCAACGACATATGTTGAGTACGCTTCGACTTTGGGATGCACGGGGCTGTCCCGAGATGTCTCGTTCGCTTGAGAACGGGGAGCTTAACGGGTTCCGGTTAACCTGGAGCGGGCCAGTTAACGGATTCCGATTAACTTCTAATGAATTTTGGCGATCTGGATTTGGGTACTTACAGTTATGTTCCCCTGGGGGCCATCTCTGTACAGGGAGGAGTTCTGCAATGAGTAAAGCCCCTATGCCGAGGAGGACTCCTAGGTCTAGCAGGACTCTTATGTCGAGGAGAGGGGTTATGACAAGGAGGGCTTTTTTGCTTAGCATGACTGAGTCTTGCTCTCAAGTTAGCAGAATTAACCTCCTGTTCCCTCTGATTGTTCAGGTGATTGCTCAAATCTTCATTGTTTCGTGTGTTTCTATGTGCAGGAGCCTTATGATGAGGAGGGACATCTTGGATGGGGTATTGCTTAGATCTACCAGCAGTGTCATGATAAGGGAGATCTTGGCCAGGAGGAAGATTTTTTCTATTCCCCCGACTACCACGTCTATCAAAGCGACTTTCCCCCCAAGGGAATTTCCAGTCCTCGTAGGTCTTATGAATTCAGTCAGAGAGTGTTTTGGGTCTAACTGCAGCAAGGCATTTTGTGTTTTATAAATGCGTTGCAAGGTGTCCATATGGCGATGTAGGAGAGTTTTGTGATCAATTTGTGGGGGAGAATATCCAGTGCCTCCCTAGGCAGCATTCCTCTCCTTCTGACTACCAGCAGGTATTCCTCGTCGTCGACGATGGGGAGGGTTTGGCAACACCTTGGTTACTGGCTGCCCAGTAGAACGCATGTTCATTCCTAGTGGGGGCAGCCTGTTGTTTAATGGTGGAGGAGGTGGTAGTCCCCCATTGGCAAGAAGAATAGTAGTCCTAGCAATATCATGAGTCTCCTCCACAAGAATGTTATCCTAATCAGGAGTAATACTAGTAGTGTGTCCTTCCATTAGGATTAAGAGAACGGAGCAGAATTTTTTCGGCTATTCAAAGGTGAAAAACAATCATTTTTCGGCAATGGAACAAAATTGATGATGTTAAAAACGTTCGGATCAGCCCAAATCCAGTGGTAGGTTGTATCCTATATGTTTGAATAGCCTGAAGAAGAAGAACAAACACGTAAACTAAGCAGGGGCCTCACCGGCGTGAGAGTAAGTATTTGTGTATTTAATAGCAAATCAATTGAAAATAGTTTAGGGTCAAGAGAATGCGTGTGTAAAACGTACCAGAATTGTGTAAATTATGGCTTGTATATATAGATTTAGGATATAAAGTCCATCATTTGATAGAAAGTTATGTGAGATAAGGATTATAATCCTAGTTGAATTATAATTCTCCACAATCCTTGTTGGAGTAGGATTATATAAGGCTTTTGTACGTATGTCTAGGATGCTTGCTACTCGACATGTGTTGCTGGTCGACATAGATGTATGCCGTGTAGAAGATGGACAATGGTAGGGAAGCACATTCCCCTTGTCTTGATATTGACCGAGGATGCTCTGATCGGCCTTTGTTGATGCCTTGGTCGACTTTTGTGGATGCCTTGTCGGCATATTCTATCATTGATGCCTTAGTCATTATGTTCGCTCTAATATGTATAGGTCAAAATAGTGAGAAATGACGATTAGGCATGACGAGCATAGCTAGGGAAATCCCATTCCCTATGTCGTATTTGAGACTTGTATGGATTTTACTTTGGGTCCAATCCTTTGGGCCTTTCCCGATTTATAACACATGATCATACTCGATTTATACCGTTCAATAATACTAAGAAAAATTTTAGAAGCCCTAATAAATAATAAAACCCTAAACATTCCTATTACTAAACTACCCCTATCATAATATAAATAAAATCAAATAATAATAACGGTAATAATAATATGAGTAAAAAATACTAATATAAAAAAAATCAAAAATGGGTAAAGAATAACACAAACACATCAAGAGGCCTTTAGCTTGTTTTGTGTTGGGCCCTTTCTATTGCACGGCGCTGCTAATACTATGTCCATCAGCAACAACCCAACCCAACAATTAAATATTATTTTTCTCTCCTCCATTTACTCAATTTATATCTACAACCAACCTCTTTTTTTTTTATCATCCATCAGCAACCCAATCAACCCAACCAACTAACATTATCTCTTTAAACTATCTTTTATTTAAGTTATTACATATTATCAATACTCAATTTATATTATTTTTCTAATCTTATAATAAATTAATAAAAATAAATTTAACTACTAAATTTATAATAATTGCAAAAAACAAACTTAATAAAAATATCAAACAAAATTAAAATTAAAACCTAATACTATAATACATGACGAAAATAAAAAATTTCTTACGACGATTAGTAGGTTTATCATTTAGAAATTCTGTTGGATCATAATAGTGTCGGTATGTGTCCCGTTCATCCTCTACAATCATATTGTGCATGATGATACAAGTCATCATAATTCTAAAAAAAAAAAAGGAAAATTTGGTTCCATGTGGGAGTGATTTTTTGTTTTTTGTTTTTTTGGGAATTTAGGATTAAAAAAAATTGGACAAAAGGATGATTTTTTAGAGTGAGAAAGGGAGTATTTGAGTTGTGTCTCAAAAAAATACCAAACTGGTCTCTATTTATAGAGAATGAAAAAACAAAAATTTATGTAATTTTTTTTAATAAAATATAAATATATTTATAGCCATTTTAGAATTATATTTAAAAAGATAAATCAAAAGTTGAGAGAACCAATCAAAAAGTGCCACTTGGCACAAGGTGGTGGAAAATTTGGGTCGTGACCAACGTCGGTCAACCGACTAAATCCTTTGTGTTTTGTTTCTTTGCTTTTCTTTTTCATTTTTTTCTTTTCTCTTTTTTTTTTTTTTTTGTCTTCTTCCCCCCAACCCAACCCAACCCAAGTTCACTGATGGCCCTACTCTAATAGAAAGGCACGGTCGTGGCTTTGGCTTCTCCTCCTGAGTTAAGTACCTATTTCGTTCCCAACCTATAATCACTTTTTCGTTTTCGTTCTAAATGTATTTTTTTTCGTTTTCCCACTCTACCTCGTTTTTTGTTGTTGATGTCGTCCTTCCGTCACTTGACCATCCATTTGACCGTTAAAAATTTCCATGTGGCATGACAAGCCATTTAAATTCTGAGTTAGAATTAAAAATTTATAAAATAGTCTGAGTTGTAAGCATTAAGAGATTAAAGTGTACAAAATATAACTTTAGATCAAAAAATATAAATAATACCCTTACACATTTTAAAACCCCATCATTCCCTAACCCTAGACCTGAAGAAAAATAAAATCCCCTCTCTCTTCTCGACCCTACACCTTTTGATGTTGGCTCCCCTCTCTCAAGCCGCCGCCGCCGCTACTGCTCTCCCAAGCGAGCATCAAGAACAATTTTGATCCGAATCAGAAAGTGTAGATCCATTATATGTCTCACCTTTGCAGATTTCTATGTCCCCAAGGTCTCCAAGGTCACCAAAGTCACCAGGATCTCCAAGTTCTCCGAAGTCCCTAAAGGTTGTTCATCATGGTAAGGGGAGCCCAAATAAAGGGAGTCCAAATAAGGGGAGTCCAAACGAGAATCAAGAGTTAGATAGTAGAGATTAGATTGCTCTCTCTCTCTCTCTTCTCTCTCTCTCTATGTGTCTCTCTCCCTTGTGATAGAGGTGCAATTAAATGTGTTTGTTGATTTTTTTGTTGCTCTGTTGAAAAATCAGAGATTGGTGTTAGTGTTTTGTTATTATTATGATGATGGTGGTGATGGAGGTGGTAGTGAGGTGATGGTGGTGATGGAGGTGGTAGCAAGGCGGTGGTTGCAAAGATTGACTTGAAGAATTTGTCTAATGATAATAAATGATTTCAAATAATTTATTGTAATAATTTTAAATTCTAATTAAAAGGGAAAGATAAAAAATATGGGCTTTATAAATCATAAAAAAAAAATATGGATAAATTTTTAATGATGTAAATTTAGTGAAAACAAATTATATAATTATAGCATAATGAATAACTAATAAAAAATTATGTTTTTTAAGCACTAATAATAATAATAATTTTTTTAAATGAAAATAGTATTTTTATTTTTTGCTTGCTAAAAAACAAAAGAACATTTTTATTCTCTAAAATAAAAATTATTTTTAAAATATATTAAAAAGTTATGTTAAGGGGTTTATAGTTTAAAACTATACACTTTAACTATTTAATACTTCCACCTCAGCCTATTTTATAAAATTTTAATGGCAACTCAGCATTTTAATGAATTGACATGCCTCATGACAATTTTTAACAGTCAAATGTATGCTCAATTGACGAAAGGATGACATCAACAACAAAAAACGAGGTAGAGGGGGAAGACGAAAAAAAAATACATTAAGTACGAAAACGAAAAAGTGACTATAGGTGGGGACGAAATAGGTAATTAACTCGGCTTCTCCTTATCATACATCTATCAGTATTTCATAAACGAAAAAATACAGATATATGCCCCTTTACTTATATCAAGTATACATGTATACCTTTATACAAATTAATTGTCATATTTGCACATGTACTCAAGAAAAATGTTAGTATATTTAATCATCGTTAACTTTCCCTTCAAAAATTAACGAAAATGCTGACTAACAAGTGTAGGTGAAATTTAGGATGGAACACGTGAAAAAATTGCACATGTGGAATTTTTTATAAGAATTGCAAGGACATATTTACATAAATCCCATAGTACAAAAGCAGATATGCATCCTAAACCTAAGTACAAGACATTAATCCATATTTTCTTTTACCTATTCGTAACTACCAATGCCACATTCCACCAACACCATTATCACCACCACATTACCACCATCACCACTTCTCAATAATATTATCAACACCACCTTCAACATTACATCTATCATCGCCATTAGCACCACCATCACACTCACTGTCACTACCACCACCATCACCATTAACAACGCCATCACCACCACTATTTCTCACTAGCACCTTCACTTCTACTATTTTTAGTTGGGCTTTATATTGGTGGTGATATTGATATTGCTGGCGGTGGCGATAATGGTGGTAATAACGGTGATGGAAGATGAATGTAGGTGTTGAGTGGTGGTGGTAGTGTTAGTGTTGGTGATGATGATGGTGATAACGTACAAGTATAGGTGAATATGGTGTTGGTGGTAGTGGTGAGGTGATGGTGATGGTGTTGAATTGGTAGTGGTGGTGAAGTAGTGTATTTGCGGTTATGATGGTGGTGAATGATAGTGGTATTATTGGTGATGGTGGTGGTCTACGGTAGTGGCGAGCGATGATGGTGGTAGTGATGGTGATGGTTGAAAGAGAAAATATTGATTTAATCCCATGTACTTGTGTTTAATATACAGATCTGCCCTTATAATATGAGATTTATGTAAATATGTCATTACAATCCTCATCAAAAATTTCACATGTGCAATTTTTTTTTCACTTATTACACCCTAAATTTCATCTAATCTGCTTAGTAAGCATTTTCGTTAATTTTTGGACGAAAAATTAACGGTGGTCATACTCACATTTTTCTTGAGTACAAGAGCAAATATGACAATTATTTTGTATACGGATATATCTGTATCATTGACATAATTATAGGGCAATATATCTATATTCTCACTTTCATAAACTCTTGATTGTAATGATACTAGTACTCTCTGACCCATGCCAATGGCACGGGGACAGTATGCATGGGTGGTCAAGTGAAGAAAATTAAAATATAAACACCATTATAAGTATTCAATGTCTCAAAATTCCTAATATCTCAAAATTCATGAAAATAGAATAGCAAACAATCACAAACTATAAATTGATATTGCCTAAGTTTATTCTTAACTCTTGCATCAACTTGAAAGTATATGAAAATTCAAATGTTAGATTGAACTATCAAACTGAAAATGTGAAAGAATCTAAATATGCACAAATAGTAACAAATAGAGTAGCAAACAATTACAAACTACAAACATATATTGCCTAAGTTTATCCTTAACTCTTGCATCAACTTTAAAGTAAATGAAAATTCAAATGTTAGATTAAAGTATCAAACTAAAAATGTGAAAGAATCTAAAAGTGCACAAATAACAACAAATGTTCAAATTTATGGTATTTACCATAAGGGATGAAAATTGGTTCACCGTTTTTGAAGTTGCAAAGATGGATTTCTCTATAAACCGTTCCCACATCACTCTCCAATTCCACGTACATATCAATCTTGGACTTTAACATAACTCAATTATGATTGAAACAGAATTGTGCCAGAAACAAAGCACTATAAGCAATCACAAAATTACATCAAAAGCCCCTATCCTCACCATTTTCTTTCCACGATACTTTCTCCACTTCACTCCTGTTACAAAATAACAAAATCATGCAAGTAAAGGAATCATCCCATATATCTTCATACGTCAACTGTGGTGGAGTTATTTGTGAATCTGTTGGAGCTTCAGTATCTTGCAAATCCTCTGTCAAACGCAAAAAAATCTATTTAAAACATGCATTAGATCAATATATACACATATATATAGTTATATATAAATGGGTCATGTTATCGATATTAGGTCCCGCCATTTAGTTAGTTAGTTATCCATCACATTATAAATCTCTTAACTTTATTTTTTTAGTTAATTTAATTGAAATTTAACAAAAAAGTTACTAAAATTCATTTATTTATAAAATTTTAAATATTATTATTAATACAACAATATATTAAAATTTATAAAAATTATTTAATACAAACAGCTGAAGTATACTGATATCACAAAAAATTGAGAGAGATTGTGATTGATAAATTAAGGGATAATTTTAGAAACCGGTTAATGAGAGTCGTTGTATTAAAGCATTGAAAATTAATCTTACGGTTAAAATTGAAGAAGAAAATAAATTATCAAATGACAGCCCTTGAATCGTAGCGGTTATGGATCGATATCAACCGTTCTTTGTGTAAAGTCAATAGGCGGTTCTGAACTGAGGTGAGAAAGAAAATGAGATAGAAAATAGTAAGACGATAGTCGTTATGAGTATTACAAATGAGTCTCATTAATAAATAAATATTATATACTTTCGTTCATAGAAAATGAGACTTATCAATAAGACGCTCTAGATGACAAAGTACGTAAGATTATTCGAAATAGAAGTAGAGGGAGTATTGCGTTAAATTAAGGTCAAAATATGCATTTTGGCTAATGGAAGTTAGTCATGAAACTAACTCGGGGTAATATGTCATGTGAAATTATCAAATTGTCCCTTAAAAAAAGATGTCCATGATATATGACTTGAAAATATAACATCATTTTTTTTATATTTGCAACAGATTATATAAACAAATACTCCCTCCGTCTCAAAAAATTTAGATCACTTTGACTTTAATAGTCAACTCAATCGAATTTTGACTGTAATTTTATGAAAATTTTGATATGTTTATTCAATAATAAAAATTGTTATTGTTTTACCATTAAAAATATTATCAATAACAATTTTTAGAATTTCATGAAAATATCTACTCCCTCCATCCCGCCCGAAAGGGTACAAATTTCCTTTTTGGGCGTCCCATTTGATAGGGCACAACTCAAAATGGAAAGTTTTTTATTACTTCTTTATTTGTGGGACTCACTTGTCATACTCTCACAATAAATATTCACTAACTATTTCCTACCCCACTTTCTCTTTCCTACATCACATTTTACTCACAACATTTATTCCACTATACACTTTTTCTCTTTCCTACTTCACTTTTCTTAATTCTTGTACAAGACACAAATTTTGCCCTTTCGGGCGGGACGGAGGGAGTATATTTTTCTATAAGATTATTTATATTTTTTTTATAAAAATATGTCAAAATTTGATTGAGTTGATTCTGCGAAATAAAGGAAGCGATTGGATCTACACACTCTTATTTTTAAATATTATATTACAAAAGTAACCAAAATCCATGTCAGTTAAATTGTAAATTGAGAGAAAGTCAGACAGTCGGTACACACAAACAGTTCACTTGCTTGTTTTCTTTCCATTTACATTTGAATTGAAAATCTTGGTACATGTCAATTTCCAAATAATAGTTATGTATACTATTACTACATTATTATACTCCCGTACCGTCCCACGTGAATGCAAAATTTTAGTCAAATTGATGTAACTTTGATCAATAATTTAAACAAAAAATAGTGATTCTAATAAATATTTAATTTTTTAATTAACTTTGATCAATAATTTAAATAAAAAATAGTGATTCTAATAAAAATTTAATTTTTTTATTATGACACAATTAATAATATTTTCAATAATGATTTTTAAATTAATAGTTAAAATTATTATAATTTGACTAAAAGTCTCGTGATGGAGGGAGTATGTATTGAAATAGAAACCGCCAATCTACAGCCTTAGGATCAAACAAATTGAAAATAAATCCAACGATTGAAAATAAAAAAAGTTAAAACTGATATTGGAGGTGAGAATCAATCCTGGCCACTCTTTGTCTTTTCTGAAACACAATCCTAGCCACTCATTGTGTGGCGGGTATTCTTGACCTCTATTGTATTATAGATAAAGAAAAAGGTAAAAATGAGATTAAGAGAAAGAAGAAGTGAGACATAAGGGAGTGGTTCAGTCCAACCCTAAAATTTCAAATCAAACTGATCGTTTTGTTCACAAAATCTCCAAACCATGTATTAAACTGACCAAACCCAATTATTAAATCATGGAGGCTCATTTTGGAGGTACATAGGATCACATGAATCAAGAGCCTTCACTTCTTGCAAAGCCTACCATTTAGATTGCTTATAATTAGTTTTTTTTTCTTAATCCAAAATCAAAGGCCATAGTTTTCCCAACTCATATTTTATGAGATAAGGTATTATTTTGACCATATGACATATTGAAGGCTATGTATATCTAGTAGCCCTACATTAATTAGTACTGTACATATTAATATTGGATATTCTTTTTTCTTTATCCTTTACTAGGCCTACGCTCTTGACAATTTCGATCTGTTACCTACTAACTCACAAGACCCAATTCATTAATTACCCCTGTTTAAGTTAGCGGGTTGAAACAGGCCGCCTGTCTCAACATGATAAGCTTAACAGGTCGCCCCAACTCGAACCGACTCGTTTCAACTCGCAAACCTAAATATCCAGAATAATGAATTTAAGGCATCAAAGCTGAGGGAAAAAAAAACCGGATCGACCCGTATCAACCCGTTAACTCGTTACAACTCGACCCACTTAACCCGTTAACTTAAACGAGTTGTAATGGGTCAACCCGTTTCAACCCACTAACCTACCACAATCCGACTCAACCCACACAATTGTCGGGCCTAATCCTTTACCCAAATGCTAGGTTACTCTTCCTCAATTTTCTTTCTTTTTATGATGTTACATTGTTATGCATAATGTGGTGAACATCTTTAAGGGCATGATTACTCTATTTATGTTTGAAGTTGGTCTCTTGTAAAATGCATTTTCCTTTTAATTAAAAAAATGTGTTTTTAAATGTGATGTAACATTTTTATAAATAACTTAAACTTTTTTTAAAAAAAATGCTTGATAATTTTTTTGTAAATAATTGGAACTCTCAACACTGCTTAACACTCCTCAACATACGAACTAAGACTCTGTAACACACGAACCGATTATCTTAAACGAATCCATAAACTCAATTAAATATCCAGAAGACTTTTCAATTAATATCCAAAAACCTTTAAGATTGTTATCCAAAAGGTTTGTTGATAATTACCTTGTTCAAATGTGTTTTTTAATTTATATTTAGAATTTTTTGCTATTAATATCAAGAAACATTTAATATTAATATCCAGAAGGTTTGTTTATCATTCTTGTTCAAATTTGCTTGTTAATTCTTATCCAGAAGCCTTTGCTATTAATATCCAGAAACTTTTAAAATTAATATCAATAAAGTTTGTTTATCATAACCTTATTCAAATGTGCTTGTTAATTTATATTCAAAAGACTTTAATATTGATATCTATAACATTTTTAGGTTGATATCCAGAAGATTGTTGGCGATGGACTTAGCTATAGCGTTGTTCAAATATGCTTGTGAATTGATATTCAGTTGTAATGTTTGTTAGCACCATTTTAGTGTTTTTTTTAGCGTTAGTTTTACTGTATTATAACTGTCAAGTGTGTGGTTTTTGATTTCTAATGCGCTTAAAGTTTCATTTATTTACAAAAATGATCTTAAAGTTTCATTTATTTACAAAAAATGTCATTATGCACGAAGTTTCATTTATTTACAAAAATGTCAACGCGCATTTAATTACACGTTTTTCTCCAGATTTTCACTTATGTTTGTTACTCCTTCCCTAATAAATATCGCATAAAATGCGTACTCCCTACATCACACCCAAAAATAAATAAAGTAAGTATTTCACGAAATTAAGGAAAATATATAGTGTATTAAGTTTTGTGAGTATGAAAAGTGATGTATAAGTGAGAAAGTGGGGTAGAAAAGTTATTGCATAGTTATTATAATTATGATAAGTGAGTTCTACGAATAAAGAAATATTAAAAAGATCATTTTTGGGAGTGTGCCTTTGTAAATGAAACACTCAAAATGAAAATTTGTGTCTTTTTAAATGAGACGAAGAGAGTATTTAATTTAATTCATAGTTCTAGCAATCTAAATATGGATCATTTATAAGAATAAAGATTTTAGGATTAGCTTAATATGCACCTAAAAGAGGATATGTTTTTAACAAAATATTACTTTTAAAAAAAATACTTTTCAAAATACAATATTTGAAAAAGTATTACCTAAATTAACCACTTTTTTAAATTTGTTATTGGCAATAGTGTATTTTGTTTAAGATAAATTTCACTTCATACTCACTCCTCCGTCTCATCTCAAATTGGAATACTCAAAATGACAAATAATCTTTCTTATTCACCCGCTCATTATTTCTCATACTTTACTTTTATACCCGCAACACCAATCAATTTATAATTTATCCCACTCATAATCTCTCCTAATTTATTTTTATACTCACAACACCTCTCTACTACTCTACTTTTCCTTAATCATCGTTTCCAAAAAGTTAAAGCGATTTGAGGTGCGACGGAGGGAGAATGCACATTAAATTATATAAAAAGCAAACATTTTTTAGAATGTATTTTTGAAAAAAAAAAAAAAAGTAGCTAGAAATGTTCTGAAAATCTGTCACCAGTGATCATACAAGTATAAGAACAACTTAACAAACAAGTACACACGAACAAAATTAAAGTAAAAACGCAGTGATATAAAAACACAAAATTAAACAATTCAGTAATACTATGATTGATGAAAAACTTTAATTAACAAAATACTTGCAAAGAGTAAGTTTAACAAACGATTACAATAAAAAATTAAATAATGAAAAGACTAAATGAGTTATAGACTTCTAAAAATCAAACACAAAATAAACTAAAAGACTAAAACTCTATATCTAGTACTCTATATCTAGTACTTATTCCTAACAAGTGTTTTTCATAGATCTAAAATAATGGAAAATCAAAACAACTTTGAAAACTTAAACTTTTATCAATAAACTTCAAGGGCAATGAAGGACTTTTATGAAAAATCCGATTCAATTTGGACATTTATTTGAAGTATATTTTTTGTTAATTTTAATAAAATTAGTCATCTATATAATATATAAAAGCAGAAACATTTCAAGACCATACAGCTAGCCACGTGAAATTTCATGTCAGCTCTATGTTCACCAATTATTAGCCGCCATGTGTCACATTCAATGAAGAGTTTTATTATAGATTTTGATTTAAACACATATCTATATAATATATAAAAGCAGAAACATTTCAAGACCATACAGCTCGCCACGTGAAATTACAAGTCAGCTCTATGTTCACCAATTATTAGCCGCCATGTGTCACATTCAATGAAGAGTTTTATTTTAGATTTTGATTTAAACACAAATTTTAGCTTTTGAGTCCAAATAAAATATTTTTAAACGTAATAAATTCAAACTACAGCGGTTCAACTACTTCATCCAAAAGAATGTGATGGTGGTAGAAAGTAGAAACATTGTCTTGGAGCATGCACTGATTTTTCTTATCATTAATTCATTATCCCCCATATTAGATTTTAGATTATTAGATTAGTTTATTTTTTTGGATTAAATTTAATTTGTTTAAATTGAATTATTCTCTCCATCCTTAAATGAATGATTTTTTTCAAAATTTAAGAATCATTCTAAAAAAATTAATTTTAATCTAGAAAAAATAATAAACATTCTTTTAATTCATTTTCAAAATTTTAGATTTGAAAAATATAATGAATTATGAAAAAAAAATTAAATCAAAAAATTTAAAAGAATATTTATTTTGAGACAATAATGGTCATTCAATCTATATAATATATAAAAGCAGAAACATTTCAAGACCATTCAGCTCGCCACGTGGAATTCCAAGTCAGCTCTATGTTCACCAATTATTAGCCGCCATGTGTCACATTCAATGAAGAGTTTTATTTTAGATTTTGATTTAAACACAAATTTTAGCTTTTAAATCCAAACAAAATATTTTTAAACGTAATAAATTCAAACTACAGCGGTTCGACTACTTCATCCGAAAGAATGTGATGGTGGTAGAAAGTAGAAACATTGTCTTAGAGCATGCATTGATTTCTCTTATCATTATCCCCCATATTAGATTTTAGATTATTAGATTAGTTTATTTTATTGAATTAAATTTAATTTGTTTAAATTGTATTATTCTCTCCATCCTAAAATGAATGATTTTTTTTTTTCAAAATTTAAGAATCATTTTAAAAAATTTAATTTTAATCTAAAAAAATAATAAACATTCTTTTAATTCATTTTCAAAATTTTAGATTTGTAAAAATATAATGAATTATGAAAAAAAATTAAATAAAAAAAATTAAAAGAACATTTATTTTGAGACAATAATGGTCATTCAATTAGAGATAGATGAAGTATCATTATCCATTATCCCCATATCAGATTATCATATTAGTATATTTTATTAATTTAAATTTAAAATTTTGAAATTATCATCTTTGTAAGTCTTTTTAAGTAAGATTCCCAAATCATATTATCAGATTATATTTATTATTTTCAGCTTATCAAATCAGTATATTTTATTAGTTTAAATTTAAAATTTGAAAATTGTCATCTAATGAAAGTCTTTTGGAAGTAATAGTCCTAGAACTTAATCTTTTTTATAATCAGAAATCACTATCATTCATTTGTAACTATCATTCTTTTGCATACGTTTTTGCGCATCTGCCTCTTCCAAGTTTGTCTTTCTTTTTTCTCTCAAATCCATTTTTTTTTCAAATTAAATTTGTGCTGCATAGTTCCAATAGTGATTAATAATTAAATGATATTTCAATTTCTAACGAGCTATTATTCTTAGGATAGAAATATCAGTGTTTTACTAACATTTAATATTGTTTACTAACCTTAATGTATATTGGGTTGTTAGATGTTATAACCAATTTCTAATGCATATTAACTCGGTTTGTATGCCATTTGAGCCTGCTTTATTGATTGTTTAATGCTTAATTAATAAAATACTCAACCAAAAAGATACGAGTATTTATGATTTCCTAATTTCTATCAAGTGTACTAAGTGATACTTGGTGATGATAAAGAAACTGTTGTTAAGTCCGCGCCGAGCATGATCTCGCAAAGAAGACAAGCAACCAAAATCCAACAAAGCTAACTTCATTATCCTAATTTTTCATTCTCCGCATTATGGCCATTGAAAGCTAAACCTCCACGGACAGATTTAAATCGATTCTATCATTTTCTTAGTATTATTTAATTTGATCATCTCAATTATAATTTTTAAGAATATTTAATTTGATCATCTCAATTATATCTGCCAACATATTGACATTTTGAGTTATCAGCTGTAAATAAAAAGGAATAGTCCCATTAGCAAATCCTTGCAACACATAATCTTAACAAAATTTGACATTGGAAGATGTCACCCTTTGCAACGCTTGACTGCATGTACAACATGATAAAATATCGAGTCCCTAACCCTCTTCCACTCTTATAAGTCAAATTCATCATTTCCAATCAATATAATATATTAAAAGACAAACATTTAGAGCCCTCACATTAAGCCATGTCACTATTATGACATGGAATTATGTAATTCTCCGATTGGTCAATTATTTCCTATATAAATCATGTAAAATGGAAAACCTCCTTGCATTGTGTTCTTTTTTATTCCGTTCTGGTAATGTTCACAGCTCTACGGTTTGCGTTCTTTTTTTTCGTTCATTTATTTTCGCAGCTAGGGTTTTACCATTTTTGTTTCAGCCGCCTAAATATTTTGACTTCATCCTAGGTGATTCTATTTTATTTATAATCGTCTTTGAATCATATTGGTACATGGCCTAATATGATTCAATCATAGACTCTACGGATGATGTATAGTTCAATTTTCTACTTCAAAACTTGGTGTTGAATCATGGAGTATGATCATGTTATAAATTGTCCACTCCAATTTATACCAGTTGTTCATACCTTTGGCATTTGTTATTTGGTTTGCTATTGTTATTTCTATTGGTGTAAACGGTCTCCCTCGAACTTTCTTCTTCATGTATGTTCTTTCTTTTGTTCTATACTAAAATCTTTTGGCAAATAGAATTTGGCTGATGAAAAACTGAAATTTTAACGTGAGTCAAACCCACTTTTATCAGAAAATAACATGTGGTTTTGCCTCACCAAGAAACTCACTTTATCAATTGCAAGCATTATCATTTATTTATTTTTACAAACAGGGAGGAAAAGAATATATATTATCAAGGTTTGTGATGGAGAGCGAAAAGGATCCAGAGAATCTGACTGATGAGTACTTGAGGGACATATCACTGAGCTTTATTATTGCTGGAAAGGACACTTCAGCAAATACACTGACTTGGTTCTTTTATCATAGGCAAGAACTCAGAGACCACCATCTATAAAATATCCCAGTTCAACAAGCAGCAAGTTAATCCCATATATATAGATGGGATATATTTTTAATTCAGCATTATTGATGAAGAAAATAATGGGGAGGTTTTATCCTCCATATATATCTGACTAAATATGTTAAAAGAAATTATATTGTCTTAAGGTTCAACTTTCAAGAGTTTGTGTATACATTTAGAGATCTTAGTTGAGGGTTTTTGCTGCTCTAAATCAAGAATAATTTACGGAAGTCAATAATTTAAATCACATGCCATGTTTAGATATAATTTGGATACATAAACAGATCATCATCTTAAAATACTACTAAAAATTTCCGAATTTATCTCCTTATTTAGCTAAGTTATCCATAAAATACTACTAAATTTTTTGAAATTAAGAGGAAATAATTATGAAGTCAAAATAAAAAAAAAAAAAAAAGCAATGCAAGGAGGTCAAATATTTGTATTGATTTATAGATTATATTATCCCCTTAATCAACTCCTAAATAAGATGGAAGCCCAATTTTCAAATTATTTCAAATGTGCGGTTAAATGTAGATAACAATTGATATTTAAGTGATTTTCTTAACTAATTAAATCAATCAACTACTAAATGAGATTAAACTCTTAATATGTATCTCTTTCTTTTCTCTATTTCAGTTAAATAAGAAATTTAAAAAGAAACATTCAAGAATAATTTACGAAAGTTAATTCGTAAATCAATTTAAATTAATGTACTGTAACAAAACTTATCCCTAAATCAATTTCCTTTCATGGCTAGGATCAAATTAGCTATATCAAAGGAGTTGATTTACACATTGTTTTTTCCGGATTTTATTTTTTGCAAAATGACGGCATAGGAGTTCATACTATTTCCTATAAAAAAAAAAAATCAAATGTGTCATCGAAATTTTAGGATTAATTTTTTGTGATTTCAGCTTTGATGGGAAGGATTTTTTTAATATGATTCCTACAATTTCAAATCTTCCTAATCCTAAAAATCCTCAAAAATTCTTACGGTCCTTCAAATTAAAAACTTCATATAGCGTGAACAACCCTAGCTTTATATTTCATTCTTATAAGAAAACAATACCAGCCTCCCATTTATTTTTTCCTACAAATCAATTCAAGTCATTTTTTCTTAATCTATCCATTTTTTTCTTAATCTTATGGGTGAACCTTCAATTTTAATTTCAGATTGTGTGTAAGTTCATGGTGAATGCAATTCTTATTATTGTTGCTTTCAAGAGATTTCTGAACCTTCTCTTTAGTTAATCTATGTTTGGGAGCATATTATTATAGCAGTGTGGTACCATATTCGAATTGAGGCAATAAAAAGATTTTTCCAGTTGCTTTCAAGAGATTTCTGAACCTTCTCATATCAATTTTCCTAAGCACAAAATTCAAAAAAATGCATGTGCAAGTTTTATTGATAGAAAACTCGAGAACAACAGCAGTAAAGTTCATGGTGAATGCAATTCTTATTATTGTTGCTTTCAAGAGATTTCTGAACCTTCTTTTTAGTTAATCTATGTTTGGGATCATATTATTATAACAGTATGGCACCATATTCGAATTGAGGCAATAAAAATATTTTTCCAGTTGCTTTCAAGATATTTCTGAACCTTCTCTTTAGTTGATCGTCAATTCATGAATCAACTTGCATTTACAATTCATGAATCAACTTGCATTTACTTGGTTCCTTTTTCAATTTTTACTGCTGCTGTTCTCGAGTTTTCTATCAATAAAACCTGCACATGTATTTTTTTAAATTTTGTGCTTAGGAAAATAGATATGAGAAGATACATTACAATAACTTTGGAGCATCAGAATTATTGTTGCTGCCGTTTTTGCTTATATAAGTTTATGACTTCACACTGCCCATATGTCACACCCATGCATGTCCAAGTTTAAATTCAGTTTACTCTTATGGGTGAACCTTCAAATGTAAGATCAGATTGTGTGTAAGTTCATGGTGAATGCAATTCTTATTATTGTTACTTTTAAGAGATTTTTGAACCTTCTCTTAAGTTAATCTATGTTTGGGAGCATATAACATAACATTGATACTTTGAGATATTATTGTTTGGCTCTCATTCTCTCCTTCCTCCCTCCTTCTTTGATTGAAATTTTTGGAAGTTTAATTACTTTAACCCAACAATTTTGGAAATGGGATGATCTTTTCTGGACAATAAAAAATGGCAAAGGTGAAACTTATGTAAGTGCAGTTTGAGCTACAAAAGCGCATTCATTTCGTTTTTTGGATATTTACCTAACATATTGTTTTCGTTTATTTAAATGAAATCACAGATTATGTCAACAAGTCGATTGATTGGTATTAAATCAATTGATAAGAACGCTAGGTTTTGTAACATTAACGCTCACATTTTACGTAAATGGGAGCAGACAAATCGGTACGAAAAAACGTCAGATGAGATGATATTAGTTGATGAATAGGTAATAATTTTTATTAATTTACTTCCTTATTTTGCATAATTTTTATTCAGGCTTCTATTTATTTAATTTGATCATCATATTGAATCTTTAATACTATTTTTTATTTTGTTTAGGGTTCTAAAATTTAGGCTACCATTCCGAACAGCTTGCCATCTAATTTGAAGATTAAGTTTGAAATTGGGAAAGTTCTAAATATCGAAAAATTTGGGGTTGAAGAAAATATTCAATCAACTCAAAAGGCAAAAATTAATCACAAATGGAAACTAACTATGAGTTTGAGGACTAAGGTAGAAGATGTCGATACGTCTGTCCAAATTTCAGAAAATAGTTTAATACTCACGCTTTTTCAATCAATTGGGTGTTTAAATGAAGAGTTCATAGTGGGTGAGAACTATGCCTCATATATCATTTTTTTTCTTTTGATAATAAATAAATTATATTGGGATTTGTATCCTTTTAGCTATATACAACATTAGGCTTTTGTGTAAGCTATTTTAGCTATATACAACATTAGGCTTTTGTGTTTTGACAAAAGTTTGTATTCTTTTTAACATTCATTTTGGGACGGAAGGAGTATTACTTATTTCTTTATAGCCATTTTTACATATACTTCATTAAACTCATAATGTTTCAAAAGATCTATGTACCTTCTTCTCTGATAATTTATTGGGATTTGTATCATATTTAGACAGTTTTTTACCATGATGTAAGCTATTTTAGCTATATACTCCCTCCGTCCCGCTAATATTAGCACAAACACTGTTTGCGCGGGAATTAAGGAATATGATATTTTAATAAAATGTTGTGAGTGTAAAAGAATGAGTGGAGAGAGAATGAGTGGAGGGTGTAATAAATTATAATGGTGTTGTGAGTATTAAAATAATGTAGGAGAGAGAATGAGTGGGGTTGGGTGAATATTTTATTAATATAAAGTTTCCTTTTTGGGAGTGTGCGGATATTAGCGGGACGCCCAAAAAGGAAAGTGTGCTAATATTAGCGGGACGGAGGGAGTACATCATTAGGCTTTTGTGTTATTCAAGCACTAGAAGTTTCAGAGTAAATAAAGGAAATGTTATGGTCTACCGCAGGCAATCCTTCCACCAGCATATCCAGTGCTTTTGCTGATTTCATGGCCTCCTGAAGAAGAAGAAGTGAATATTATTAAGAAACTTAAGTACTATTGGGCAAAATAAGGAAAGCATATTCTGAAATACTCCATCAGTTGCAAAAAGAAAATTTATGTGATTGCTTTCGAATCTGTTGATCGGCTAACTGAAACTATCATCACTAATTAGCAAAAATGCTCCCAATACAACAATTGAATTTGAATCAAGATAGACGGAAATGAAATTGATTTTATCATGAAGAAGATGAAACTCACCCTTTCTTAGGTCATCAGGATCAGCATGGACAACTAAATTCATAATCCTATTTAGTGGATTTATGGAATCACAAAATTTGATCTCAAAATTATTTTACTAAAGAATAGATGGAAATTCTCATTGTTAAGCTATAACTTGAGAACTCATTATACATTATGTTTATGCATTTGAATGCGTACTTGATTTGCTAAACAATGTTACGCACTCCTGACAAATAAAGTTTATGCATACAATAATGGAAAATACTCCCTCCTAGAATGGATGTCCAAAGAAATTTCAAATTTGCTCTTGATCAAGAGCAAATTTCAAAACTTTTTAGACATTCATTTCAAATATGCTCTTGACTAAGAATAATTTGATAATTGAATTGTTTTCCTACTGTAAATTGATTAATATTTGATTCATTTAATTAATGACTATATAATTGACAGACAAAATAGCCTACCAAACTACTGTTTGTCAAAGATAATTTTGTGGAGCAAGTTTGTGTAAATTTTATAAGCTCAAATCATTACGCAAGTTTGTGTAAATTATATCTTCTCCATCTCTTAAAAAATCGGCGATTAAGTGTACACACATTTTTATTTTTATAATAAAAATAGATTTCTATGACCAAAATATATTTGGTCATCCCAACACATAAGGCTAAATGGAGTTAGTCTGAATGTAGTAACGTAATTTTCTGTGTGTACAGGATACTCCCTATGTCCCAAAATGATCGTCTCACTTTTTTATTGTTGGATATAAACCTAATATATTATTTTCGTTTATTTAAATAAAATTACAGATTATAGCAATAAGTAATAATAAGCCTTAATATATACCCGTCGAATCTCGACGAGTTACTCCCTAGTATTGGTTAATATAGGAGTGTGGAAACGTCTAGCGTACCAATTGCAAAGGACACAACTACAAGGCATAATTAATGTGTGGCCAATTATTCTACAACTAGGCAGTATCCATGTAATATTTTTATTGAGCAAATATCCATGCAATATAAAATAATAGAATTAAAAGTGAGTGGATTTCTATATATTCCAAATATTAAAGATTTCATTAAAGGGACACTTGAATAAATATCTAAAGAAATATTTTGGAAAATTATGGACTTTTGCTTAGCTTTTCTCCCGGCCTCCCACTCTCTCACTATGCTCATATGGTTGCCTCACACAAGGCCACGTACTTCACTTATTAGCTTCAAAATTACATTTTCTTAGATTCTCTTATCTCATTATCAAGTTCCCTTACAAGTTACTATAAGCTAAATACTTCGAGTAGGTCTGCTGAGAAACGCATTTTTTCGTCCCTTATGGAGAAACGGGGCTTGATTTGTCGCGCGACATACATAGCCAGTTTCTGGATATCTTATTCAAAGCTTCTGAATATTCAGAACATTGAATATGGATATCCAGAAGCTTTGAAAAGGATATCCAGAAACTAAAATATTTTTGGATATCGCTTTCAACTTACGGATATCCGAAACATTGAATATGGATATCCGAAGCTTTGGAAAGGATATCCGTAAAAATATTTTGGTTTCGGATATCCTTCAAAGCCTTACGGATATCCATATGCAATGTTCTGGATATCCAGAAACTGAGGAAGTGATATCCAGTTGTTGTGGCTAAGTATGTCGCGCGACAAATCAAGCCCCGTTTCTCTATACGCGACGGAGAAACGTGTTTCTCCCCAGATTTTGTGAAATACTCCCTCCCTTTCACTCAATTTCAGATAATTTGCAATTTTGGGTGTTCCATTCCTCTTATAACGTTCCAAAATAATAAGTTTATATTATTTTTATATTTAATGAGACCCACTTGTCATATTCATAATAATATTTCTCTCACTCATTCTCTCTCATATTTTACTTTTTATAATCACAATACCTCTTTCACTAATTTTTTCTCCTCTTATTATATTAGTATTTTTTAATTCCCGTGTTGTAAGAGAAAATCATAATTCGAATGAGTAGTAGGAAATACTCCCTCCGTCCAAGTAAGTGTTTCACACTTACTGTTCACACATATATTAAGGAGTGATTATTATATTGAAAGTGTTGTGAGTGTAAAAGTAAAATAGGAGAGAGAATGAGTGGAGGGAATAGTAAATTATAATGGTGTTGTGAGTATTAAAATAATGTAGGAGAGAGAATGAGTGGAGAGAATAGTGAAAAAAACTTTCCATTTTGGGTAAGAAACAAAGTGTGAAGTATGTAATTGGACGCCCAAAATAGAAAGTGTGAAGTATGTAACTGGACGGAGGGAGTATCTAATATACAATACAAGGGGCAAATAACTGCCTTTTAGGTAGGGATAAAGAGGGGCTAGGATTGAAAGTTGAAAATTTAATTCGACGGCTGATATTCATTTTCCCTCCCCTCCCCACGATCTCTTTCTCCCCCTCTTCCGTCAACGACCATTCCGCGTGCCTCTTTTCCCCTCTTCACCGCCGGTCATTTACCTTGCCGTCTTCTCTCAGTTCTCTCCCAAACCCTCCAGCGGCAATTCTTTTTCCAAATTCACCATCACCCTCTCTCCCTTAGACAGTCTCTCTCCTCCTCCCTCTTTCTTCATCGCTGATCTCGACCCAATTTTCCTTCCAACACACATACACACACACACACACACACACACACACACTCTATTTCACCATTTCCTTTAAATTTGGTGTGAATGTTCTGATCAAAGGATCCAAGTGCCGCAACAGCAGCAACCGCCATTCAGTCTCCATGTATCCATATTTTGTTAAAAAATTCTTTGATTTCTTATTTTCTAGCATGCTCTCTATGTGTTTGATGAAATGTCTAAATGAATTCCATTTGTTGTTGATTGTTTGATTAGTGATGGCAGTTTAACAAACCCATTACCACGTTAAAGACCACTCATTGGTTATCAAGATCAAATTGTTGGAACATATCAATGCAGCAAATTGTGTGAAGTTTCCTCACTGCCCGTCCCCAAAACGTGACCCCTGCTTCTACGGTTTATAAACCTTCTAGGAATATGGCTGCTTCTCAACTGAATTGGCTTGGTGTATACAAAGCGACTACTTCTTGGAAACATCTTCTCAGCATCAACTGGACAACGACTGAATGAATTCCCATACCAAAATCATACCACTCTTTTCGTCTTCTCTGTTTTTCTTCAAAATAATAATATTCTAAATACTATGAATTGTCTATTGTAGGGGTATGACTATGTCGTGTACTCAATGGGGAAGGGTGCAAATACTTTGTGGAGATATGTGGAGGAACACAATGACTTGGTAGTGTTGATGCAAATGTGTCGACCTAGGAAATACAAGGGACTGATTCGTGTCTCTAATACTTTCCATGTGTCTCAAGTGTTTTTAAATGAAAATATTAGGGAACTGAATGAATTTCATGAGAGGTGTTTATTTTAGTAGTATGAAATCCTATTCCCAAAGAAACATGCATATGCCTTTAATATTTGCATTATATTTGACTTTCACTTTTGCCGTATTAGGCGGCCTTTATATAGTTTTTTTTGTGTTCGACCAGGTTTCTAATCTGTTTTTTTCTCTCTCCTTGCATCGAGCGGTTTCTCCACCTTATGTCGGGGGCACTTTTGGAAGCTTCATTCGATTGCAACATGTCTAGGAATAATGTCGGCCTTGCTCATTGGAATTCCGTCAAGAGTGTTAATGATTTGGTAAGGAAATAGTGGATCTTGCCATGTATTTATTGTTGTTTATATTTGTCTAGGGAAAACATGGCCAATAGTTTCGGTATAATCAGAGCACCTTACGTCCACAAGTGGCGTTTGTGTTTTTGGGTGTCGACAATGCCGGTGCGGTGCTTGCCTAGCAATGACGTTACGCGGAGAGTCCACATTGGCTATCTGAGGTCGGTGATCATCTTCATGTTCGGATGTCCAAGTGAGATTGGTTAATAATCTGTCTTATCTTTTTGTGTTACCTGTTTCTGTGATGGTACATTACGTGGAACATAATTCCACCTTTTTATTAATACGCTTTTTAAGTGTGGTTTCAGAGTTCATCACTGTGTCAAATAAATGAGATAATCTCATATGAGTCATGTTCTCTTCTTTGTGGTAGTATTATCATGCGAGGAATATGCATGTAGTCGTTTTTCTTCTCAACTTCTTCACCGTCTTCTATATCGTATGCGATTGAATAAACTCCTCAGAATTTGCAAACGAATGATTAGCGACTTTTCGTTTCACTTTAAGATTACTCTCCCACGTCTGCCGAACCCCATGGGCAAGTGGCTCTTTGTTTTATCAGTAAATGACTGTATTTCATTGATGGATTTTGTTTCTGCTTTCTCACCATGCACATGTTATATTTGAGCGTATTGGCAAGTCGTGCTGTATATCATTAGGTTAATATATACTCCCTATATCCCATAAAGATGTTCCCATTTGCTATTTTTGTTTGTACCAAAAAGATAGTTGATTAAACTTTAAATGCAAAATTTAATCCATAATTAAGTTATTTGTGGAATTTAAATGAAATCCTTTAAATATTTCGACTTCTGAAAGTGAAATCTTTGAGTGGAACGGAAAGAGTAGAGGAAAAGGTTATCTTCTATATCCTACTTCTTCTCAAAACCATTTTCACGTCCACATTTTGAACAAGAAACTTCCTTACCAGTTTCGTAACCATCAGATCCAGCTTCCCCAATTTAAAGGTACGATGCTTACTCCTCATGGAACATCCAACTATAGTCTGCCAATTCTGGTATCTTTTGCTTTTATTCATTTGGCTTTAAAGTATTCAGTAAGTTTGTAAAATTTAAATTATAAGTATAGTAACATACTTCATTTCTTTCTATTGAGAGAAACTGAGAAAGTTTTATTTTAGCTTCCTTGGGGTTTTGGATTTGGGAGATTCCTGAGGTCACGATTCTGAGAATTGGTAGGAGGCGGGAAGCGGTTTTATACGTTATATTTTGTACTTTGTGCTTTCTTTTCCTTCAGTGTTTTGTCCATTTATTGCAGATTTTTTTAAAGCGAAAAACTTGGATGACTATATCGTGTACTCAATGGGGAAGGGCTGCAAATACTTTGTGGAGATATGTGGAGGAACACAATGACTGCTTGGTAGTGTTGATGCAAATGTGTCGACCTAGGAAATACAAGGGACAGATTCGTGTCTCTAATACTTTCCATGTGTCTCAAGTGTTTTTAAATGCAAATATTAGGGAAGTGAATGAATTTCGTGAGAGGTATTTATTTTAATAGTATGAAATCCTATTCCCAAAGAAACATGCATATGCCTTTAATATTTGCATTATATTTGAATATATCTATAACTTTCTGCATATGGATGCATGTATATGGAAAAATAATGATATATAAGGAAGCATTGTAAATCTATTATAACTTAATTTTTTCTAACCTTAATAACTTGCTTTCTGTACCACATTAATGTCTACTCACTAATAATTTTTCTTTTTCTTTTCTTAACTCAGCCTTTGACTTGAGGACGAAATGCAGCTGCTATAGCATCTTTGGTTGCTTCTAAGTCACCAAGAACAACATGATGCATCAACGAGAAAAGGTCACCATGTCTTTGTGTTTTTAATTCAAAGTGCCACTTCTGACTTATGAGAGCTGGAAATTAAATCTTAATATTAAAAATGTGCTTTCACACATTTCATACTTCTTTGTGAGTTACTGTTTTCCCTTAGAGCTATGAGCATATAACAAAAAGGAAGCAATAAATAGAAAGCATGTGACATACCCTGTAGCTACGCATATTGGTATTCCTTTAGCATGAAGATGTCCGACTAAACGGCGAGCCCCTAGAATTGGCGAAAATAGGAAACTAAGAATAAGCTTTATATATTCAATTTATTTTTTCACAAGACTAAGGCTAAGGGAGTGGCAAAAAGGCTGAAAAAGTGGTAGAGATGGCGAAGCGGTAACTTGACTTCGGCCCAGTGAGTGTGGAATGCTTCTCTTCTCTTCTTAAAAGAGGAAAGTTAATTTTATAGAAAGAAATCTCTTCAATAGTGATAGTTGGTCTAAAAAAGTTTAGAAAAAACAAGTTATGAGAAACAAATATAATCTTTACTCAGCATAAGCTTTTGCACAACAAATGAAGAGGTTAAAAACAAAGGTTAAAACAAAAAACACATCCTTGGTCTATTTAATAGGATTGGGTGAAGCGAAAAAACGCATTATTAACTAATAAACTGAAACCACAATGGAAAACAAGACGAGAAAGAAGACATGCATTTACGGACGAGCCTTGCTTTGAAGAAAATTGGAGAGACAATTCGGGTTTTGAACCGAAAGAGATAACTCCAAAGGTCGGGAATGGGGTCAACTTTTCCCTCCATTTCTCTTTCTCCTATATCCCCGTTCAGAGATAGAAGTGCCTGTCATCAAGTCAACTTGAGCAATATTTCCTCCCTCATGTTTCTTCTCATCCATCACTTAGTATGATACATTACTTCATTCTGCAGGACTCCAGGTTGTCCCACTTATCTTGAAATGTTCAACTTAAAGAGTCCGGTAAGAAATTAAGTTGATTAAACTTTAAATGCAAAATTTAATCCATAATTAAGTTATTTGTGGAATTTAAATGAAATCCTTTAAATATTTCGACTTCTGAAAGTGAAATCTTTGAGTGGAACGGAAAGAGTAGAGGAAAAGGTTATCTTCTATATCCTACTTCTTCTCAAAACCATTTTCATGTCCTCATTTTGAACAAGAAACTTCCTTACCAGTTTCGTAACCATCAGATCCAGCTTCCCCAATTTAAAGGTACGATGCTTACTCCTCATGGAACATCCAACTATAGTCTGCCAATTCTAGTATCTTTTGCTTTTATTCATTTGGCTTTAAAGTATTCAGTAAGTGTTTGAGTTGTAAAATGTAAATTATAAGTATAGTAACATACTTCATTTCTTTCTATTGAGAGAAACTGAGAAAGTTTTATTTTAGCTTCCTTGGGGTTTTGGATTTGGGAGATTCCTGAGGTCACCAGTTACAGAATTGGTAGGAGATTGGGAAGCGGTTTTATCTGTTATATTTTGTACTTTGTGCTTTCTTTTCCTTCAGTGTTTTGTCCATTTATTGCAGATTTTTTTAAAGCGAAAAGCTTGGATGATAGAAATGTGAGTTCTAATATGGGGGTGGGGATGATTTGTGTTAATGTTAGATCATGTGTTGTCATGAATGTCATCCCAAGTGTTGCAAACCAGTGTTGCCACTGGTGTTGCCAAAAGTGTTGCCATTTGGAATTGGCGACACTGAGTTAGTTACTGTATTTTTCACAAATATTAATGGGTAAATTAATGTTTATATAACAGTAGTTAGTCACCTTAAAATGAGCTTAAAATCAGCAACGAAACTTGACCCGGGCGTTAATCACGAAGAGAAGAAGAAATTAACAAATAAACATGTGTTTATTTGTTTAATTGATGACCAAGCCAGGAGATATTTTATTCGGCTATTACGGGGAGAACAAGTCAGAGTACAAGGCAACCAAAGCTAAGAGGTACAAGCATGAGAAGCAAGAGAAGACTAGGTCTCCTACAATGAAGGCGAGAAGGCTATTTTGGAGGAAACAAATCCAAACTGTTAGCTGATCATTTGAGTAGGCTCCAAGACTTTGTGGCCTATAAATAGTGCAGTGGATCTTCATTGAAGATCATCCAATTCAGAAAACGCAAATCTGCACAAGAAAAGTAGAATTCTGCTCTCAAGTGTTGCCATTCAGTGTCGGCAACACTTTGTCCAACACTCGAATATTTCATATAGATTTTTATAATTTTGTGAGGTTTTTGAGTGTTTATTTACTGAGAGAATTCGTGTATGTTGTTCCTTATATCAGGGTTCATTTATTATTAAGGAACAACCTCGACCTTGTATTGAATTCATATTATTAATAGAAAGGTCTTGCCTTTTAGGCACCCATCAAGTTATATATTTATATAACTTGATAAAAATTATATTCTTGTGTATTGCTTTAATATTTCATTGCAAATTATATTTATTTCTATTGATTTGTGCTTTTCTAGAATTGGTGAAAGTGTCGTTGTTAGTGTCATTAACACTAAGGACAACACCCGTGAGTTTCATCTCACCTTGTGAGTTTCGTCTCATAAGTTCTTAGCCATAGACAATTTCAATTGGTATCAGAGCCTAGCACTTGATATACTAAGTGTTTAGATCCTTTTTGTCATGGCTTATGATCCTGCCAACCCTAATCAAAAGAGATTACCGGTTTTAGACGGATCTAATTATGCTTATTGGAAGATTCGCCTACGCTCGCATATCAAATCAATTGATCTTCGGGCTTGGCGATCTATTTTAAATGGTTATTCTGTTCCAATGCTTCCTCCGGGATGACGATGGTGACGTTCAAGTCAAACCTGAATTCGAGTGGACAATTGAAGAGAATAATCTTGCTAGTTTCAATGAAAAGGCCTTTGAATGCCATCTATGAATGGGTTGACATGCATATGTTCAAACTCATTCAAAATAGTCCCTGCAAAAGATGCTTGGGATACTTTACAAAGATTTTGTGAAGGAGATGGCGATGTCAGAAACAAAGCTTAGAGGTCTCACTAGTAGATTTGAAAGATTAAGAATGGGTGAAAACGAAGACATCTCGTCATATTTTGAAAAGTTGATTGATATTTCAAATGCTTGTCAAGTATTAGGGAGCCTTTTACAAATAAACAACTTGTTTCAAAAGCTATTCGTACTCTTCCCGAACGTTTTAATATTAAAGTTTCAGCTATTGAAGAGGCCCATAATCTTTCAACAATGGACATCAACTCCTTAATGAGTATTTTGAAAAACTTTGAGTTGAATCTCAATGAACAAACGGAGGCTTCTAAAGGCAAGAATATTGCCTTAAAAGTCGAATCTTCGGACACATGTGTGGACGATGAAGATGAAGTCTTCGAGGAGTTAGATGAAAATACTAGTGTAGCTTTACTTGCAAAGAGATATAATTCTATGGTTAGAAAATTTAACAAAGTGCAGGTAAAGGCTAAGGACCAAACGGCCAAAACCTCTAGTTTTGTGCCAAGGAGAAGTCCTCCTCCAAATCAAAAGGATATCCCACCAAGGCGTGCATCCTCGGAAAAGATCCGGTCCGATCCTAAGTACATTGAATCTATTCAATGTCATGCTTGTTCCGGTTGGGGTCACTATGCCAATGAATGTGCTAACACCTTGAGAAAGGCGGGCAAAAACTTGTGGGTATCTCTTAGTGATGGAGAGGAGGAAGGAACGGAGAAAGAAGAACAGACGGAGCAAGTAGTCATGATGGCCACGGTAGAGGAGCTACCTTCGGCGAGAGTGTTACTTCAAGTGTCGTTCTGATTTGACAACACTTGACACAACATTGGTGACTTCTTCAGAAAGTGTTGCTCCAAGTGTCGTCCAGAATTGGCAACACTTGGCACAACACTCGACAGGTATGATTCTTTAAATGATCTTAATTTGCATGGTTCAACTGATTTAAATTCGAAGAGATTATAGAAGATGATCTTGATAAAGATGAACTTATTTGTGAATTAAAAAACCTCTATAAATCTCTCCTCGTGGAATGGAAAAAGGAGAATAAGATGGTGGTTTTCTTGAAAAAGGAAAATCAGGATCTTAAGAACTCCTTGACTCGGCTAGAAGCTCAACTCAGTAGGAGAGACTTGGATCTTGATAAAATCAAGGCCAAACTCAACCTAGCCGAATCCACCTTCAAAAAACTCAACACGAGTTCATCCAAATTGGATGAAATACTCAAATTGAGTAAGCCTCTGAAAGCTGGTCTTGGGTTCCAAGAATCACTTGAAAGTATTACCTCTTCCTTGTTTGATGTTGAAACTAAAAATTGTTTTGTAAAAGAGCGTGTCAAGGAAAAGGGTAGCACTCCTAGTGATTCCTCGATCAATCCAATGAGTGTGAATCTTGTCACAAAGCTGGACATTTAAAACCCGGATTGCATTTTTCTACAAAAGAAAATGTCCAAGGTCTTCAAGTGTCGCCTCAAGTGTCGCCGGTTTCTCGGGGCAACACTTATGGCAACATTGGTGAACAAATCCAGATTTTCAAAAAGGGTTGGTTACCCAAGGAAAAGCGAAATGCTATGTTGTTTATACGGCCTTAAGGACTAACATTGCGGGAACTTGGTACTTTGATAGTGGTTGTTCACGTCATATGACCGGTACAAAATCATTCCTAACAGTACCAACCTTTTCAAGGAGGCTCGGTGACTTATGGTGGTGGAGGCAAGAGTGAAATAGTTGGTAAAGGAACACCGGATATTGTTGGTTTTCCTCCTTTGAAAAATGTCTTGCACGTAGATGGTTTACTTGCTAATTTAATTAGCATTAGCCAACTATGTGATGACAATTTGGAGGTAAAATTCAATAAAAATACTGTGAAGTGTTTGATAACACTAACTTTTGTGTCATAGTGGAATAAGATCAAGTGATAATTGCTATCTGATTGGTAATAAATCAGTGTGCAATTTGACAAAACTTGATGATATTAGGTTATGGCATCAAAAGTTAGGTCATTCTCATTATAGAAATCTTGAGAAGATTATCAAACATAATGCCGTCAAAGGTGTTCCGAAACTAGACCTCAAAAACACCGTGATGTGTGGTGGCTGTCAAAAGGGTAAGCAAACTCGTGTTGCTCACAGTGTTGAACAACACAATGAGCAACACTCAGGAACAACACATTGTTTTCAGCTTCTACATATGGACTTGATGGGTCCTATTGAGGTAGAAAGCTTGGGAGGTAAGAAGTATGTTTATGTGATAGTTGATGATTTTTCTAGATTTACATGGGTGTATTTCTTAAGAGAAAAATCTGAAACTTTTGATAAATTTACTCACTTAGTCTCTAAAATCAAAAACATGTTTTGTTCTCCTATTTTTCGAATAAGATCAGATCATGGTAGAGAATTTGAAAACATCTCATTTTCTACTTTTTGTAGTAAAAAGGGGATACACCATGAGTTTTCAGCACCCAAAACACCACAACAAAATGGTGTTGCTGAAAGGAAAAATAGGACTTTAATGGAAATGGCTCGTGTTATGCTAATTGCTAGAAATATTTCTAAAGGTTTTGGGCCGAAGCATTAAACACAGCTTGTCACACTACAAATAGAGTTTTCTTAAGACCCGGTACAACTATGACATCCTATGAGATTTTAAATGGAAAGAAACCTACGGTTCACTATTTTCATGTGTTTGGGTGTGTGTGCTACATTTTAAATGACCGGGAATACTTAGGAAAACTTGATTCTAAGAGTGATAAAGCCATCTTTCTTGGCTACTCTCAAAACAGTCATGCTTATCGTGTCTATAATTTGAGGTTAAAAGTGATTCAAGAATCGGTAAATATTGAATTTAACGATTACTTGAGTGCCAGAGGAGAACCGGTGATGATATACCTCGACTCTACTAGAAGAAGTCGAACAAAGGGCTGGAACAGAATCGATTCAGCCATTGCAGCCACGAGATTCAAGTGTTGCTCCAAGTGTCGCCCCTGAAATGGCAACACCTGAGGCAACACGGGAGAACGAGAACAGTGGTGGAAATTCGAGAGCGGTGACTCGAAGGAGAAGATGGATTGGTGTACCATCAAGGCGGGAGAGATCCCCGGCTCGAATTAGAAATTATCATCCCATTACTCAAGTAATTGGTGATGTTAATGAAGGGGTTAGAACAAGGAACAAGGAGCCGGTTGATTACGAGAGATATGGTTAGGTATGTGTGTATGTCCTCCACATACTCTCGGGTAAAACACTCTGTTTCGTTTCCTCTGTTGAACCAAAAAATGTGATTGAGGCCTTAAATGATAAATTCTGGATTCAAGCTATGCAAGAAGAGCTTGAACAATTTACAGAAATAACGAGGTTTGGTGTTTAGTTCCACGTCCTTTAAATACTAACATTATTGCCACTAAATCGATTTACAAAAACAAATCTGATGAATTGGGTAATATTGTTCGTAATAAAGCTCGTCTTGTGGCTCAAGGCTATACACAAGTGGAAGAAATTGACTTTGACGAGACCTTTGCACTGTGGCTAGAATTGAGTCAATAAGACTTCTTCTTGCTATAGCTTGTTATCTCAAAATCACATTGCACCAAATGGATGTCAAAGCGGCTTTCTTGAATGGGTACTTAGATAAAGAGATCTATGTTGAGCAACCCAAAGGGTTTGAAGACCCATTCCACCGAGATCATGTATACGGACTTGATAAGGCCTTATATGGCTTAAAACAAGCTCCTCGTGCATGGTATGGGCGTCTAACAAGCTTCCTTCTTGAATATGGATTTGTTAGAGGAGGAGCCGATAGGACATTATTTATTCTTAGGGAAAATAAAGAGCTTGTCATTGCTCAAATCTATGTTGATGACATAGTTTATGGTTCCACATCTAAAACATGTTTACAAAATTTTGTGGAAGCTATGACATCTACATTTGAGATGAGCATGATAGGAAGAACTTAATTATTTCCTAGGATTGCGAGGTAAAACAATTGAATGATGGAATTTTCATCACTCGAGCAAGTATGCTAAGAGTCCGGTGAAAAGATTTGGATTGGAGAATGCCAAGAGCTCTAAAATACCTATGGGATCATCTCTTAAGGTAACCAAAGATCGGGCGGGGAGGATGTTGACCCAACTCTGTATAGATCCATGATAGGTAGTCTTCTTTATCTTACGCCGGTCGTCCCGATATAATGTTCGGCGTAGGTGTTTGTGCTAGATATCAATCTTGCTCCTAAAATTTCTCACCTAAATCTTTGTCAAGAAAATCATCAAGTATGTATCGCAGGACAAGTGAATTGGGAATGCGGTTCACCAAAGACACTAATACCAACTTAGTTGGTTTTAGTGACTACGATTGGGCGGGGATATAGATGACGAGAAAGAGTACTAGTGGGGGTTGTTTTTCTTGGGTAATAATCTAGTGTCATGAGTACGATCGCAAGCAAAGCTGTGTTTCTCTCTCGACCGCTGAATCCGAATATGTGGCGGCGGGGGGAGTTGTTGTTCACAACTAATATGGTTAAAACACATGCTTGATGACTATGGTCTTGATAGTAATATCTTGACCATGTATTGTGACAATTTGAGTGCTATAAATATTTCCAAAAACCCTGTACAACACTCACGCACTAAGCACATTGATATCCGCCATCATTTTTTAAGAGATTTAGTAGAAAAGGAATTGATCCAAATAGAGCATATTGATACAAAACATCAACTTGCTGATATTTTGACCAAAGCCTTGGACCATGAGAGATTTTCAAGTTTGAAAAAATCTCTTGGTTTATGTTTTCTATAAATGCATTGTTAGTCTTTGTAGTCCGGTGTTACCAACTTGTCAGCAACACTTTGTATGAGTTGTACATTATCTTTAAAATTTAAAAAAAAAAATATATATAGTTGTTTAATCCCAAATGGGGGGCATTTACTGACCTTTCTGTTCTAGTATGTGTACATTCTTAAGGTTAACATTTTTTTTAAAATACCCCTTTGTGCTAAAAAGTGACAAAGTCACTCATATTGTTGTTGATATTAAAAAAAAAAAAGGCAAAGTTTGTGAAAATTCCCAAAGGGAATATAATGTAGTGTTTTATATTAAGTATTAGGGACATGGAGCTCGCTACTACAATGTACCCTACTTGAAAGGTATAAAACTTACTAATTGTAGCTTTACACTTTAATAAAAAACTCGGGGCACGGAGCTCGCTACTACGATGCTTCCTTGTAAATAAAGAAAGTGTAAAGTGTGCTTAAAAATTGCCTAAGAAAGTATAGATATGTATGTTGAAAAATTATCAAGGGGATTTTTTTAAAAAATGTTGCCTTGAGTGTCACGCAATATTGCTAGTAACACATTAGTAGATGCTACATTAATTTTTTTTTTTTTCTTGTTTTTGTTTTTGTTAATTAAATTTTAAATTTCCAAAAGTCTATTTGCTTATATTTAGAGTCTGTGAAATTTAAAAGGTTTTTAGCAAAAATTTTTTATTTTTGTCAATCTAAGTGTAATTTTGTAATATCTATTTTTTAAAATTCATCTCTTTGAATTTTGAAAAACACAATTTTATGGATATTACTAATATTATGTTTAGTTATTATTAAAAAACTAAAAATTAAAAAAAAACAATAAAAAAAAACAAAAAAAGGATTTTTTAAATGGCGGATAACACTTGAGTATTGTTGGGATTTTTAGAGATAAGTGGAGGTTTAATTAATTTGACCTTGTCAAATCAATTAAATCCCTCCACTATTCACTCTTAAAACCCCCTCCTAAACCCTCTCTCTCTCACCATATTCTCTCTCTCTCTAGGCGGAATCCCAAACCCTTGCCCCAGTTCTTCGTCTTCCTCATTCTTCTTCAATCTTCCATGGCTAGCCCTAAAAATACTTCCCAAATTTCGTCTCCCATGGAAATTTCGCCTCTAGCTCCCTCTAGTGTTGCCTCAAATGTCGCCGTTCCAATGGAGATATCCCCTGCGACACTTTCGGCCACACCCTCAACCTCACCATCCTTAGACATTGTTGTCTATGATCCTTCTCAAATTCCCATTCCCATCAATCTTCCTGAAGCTACCCCATCCACAGAACTCACCTTCGCCCCTCAGAAGAAGACCAAGAAGCGAAAGGCGGTTGATGCCTCTAGCTCTTTTAGGGGTGGAGTGCGTAGACAATCGGAGAGGATCAAAACTCTGTTCAGGTCAAAGATACCATCTAATACAGCTGATGATCCGGTAAATGTGGATGATTCTTCAAGCTCTTCGCTCAACATTTCGTCCGAGGAAGGTTCGGACCCAGCTTTTAAAGAGACAAAGGAGCCCTCATCAACTTCTGATGAGGATGAAGAAGCTTGGTTGGAAGATGAGGAAACTCTTGCTTTGAAGCCCGAGTCCAAAATGAAGAAGAAACAGAAAATTTCATCAAGTGTCGCCCCAAGTGTTGCCGATGAAATGGCAACACCTGAAGAAACACCTGCTGCCAAGACCAAAGCACAATCGAGTTCTCCTTCATATTCTCCTATTTCATGGCCTGAGGTACACTCTCCTAATCCCTCTCAAGATGAAAAATCAGATTATGAGTCTTTTGGATTTTATGAACGTCCATTTCTTTCGGAAGAATTTTATAGTGATGCGAGTCTTCATAATTTTGTTGAAGATTATGAGAAGAAAATTCTGAATGAAAAGAATATTTATGTGACTCAATTCAAGGAGTTAGGTGTGTATCGGTTTTGGAGGATAGGATGTTTTTGCCTACGGTGACTAGAGTGTCATCGTATATTGAAAGTGTGGTTAGGAATTTCTATGCTCATCTTAGGGATAATATTGATGATAGGAATACCCCTCATTATGGAAAGATCTTTGTTAGGGGCATTATCTTTGATTTTAATCCTTTGATTATCAATAGAGCCTTCGGCCTCCCTAATGTCGAAGATGAGAGCTTGGAATATGATCCTAATGCCTTAGCCACCTTTTTAACTGGAGGGAAAATTACCATTTGGTCTGATCATTTTAAGTCTACCTATCTCACTTCTTTGTTTAGCGTGCTACACAAGTTATGTATAACAAATTGGCTTCCCACGGCAAATGAAAACACCGTAACCTTTGAGCAAGCTAATTTGTTGTATAAATTAGGAAAGAAACAAAGAGTAAATTTTGGGAGACTTGTTTTCGCTCACCTTGCTGCATGGGCTAAAAAGAAAAAGACCTCCTCCTTCATTTTTCCTTCCCTTATTTTCCAAGTCCTAATGTACCAAAACCTTAAGCCTTGGAATGGTGATAATCTTTACGAAAGACTTGTGTATTATCGAATTACCAAGCACTTTGCGAAGGTGATAGGCACAGGGATTTACCTTGGGTTTTGGTTACAAATGCTCCTCATTCTTGCCCCTGCTACCGGTGTCGCCCCAAGTGTCGCCCCTGAAACGCGGCAACACTTCCGGCAACACCTTGCTCTGTTATGGTTGATGCTTTGCGATGATTCTTAATTTTTTCAATGGTCAAGTGAAGCACATTGACTCAGTAATTCAGGGATGGTTGGATATGCGCACTGACATGATGAAAATGGTGGATTTAATTTCTTCCAAAATAGGGGGAGATAAGCCACCAAGGCGTGATGATGATGATGGAGCTGGGAATGGTGCTGGGCCTAGTGGGACAGCTGAGGGAGGTGAAGGAGCTGGAAATAATGCAGTTTAATGGTGGTTGGTTCGAATGGTTTGTGTTTTTGGTGGTTGGAAACAAAAACAATTTTATTTGTTTTATTTTGGTTTGTAATGCTTAAACAAATTTTATTTCTGTTTTTTCTTTGTTTCAATTTGGAATTTTCTTCAAAAGATGATGGATGTTTTTGTTAAATGGTTGGTTGGTTGTTTAGAATTTAATAGTTAGTTTATTTAATTATTAAATTTCGTATTAAGGGGGAGATTTTTGTAAAGATTTTGATACTTCATTTGCTTAATGGTTGATGTTTTGGATTGAAAAATATTTCAAAACATTGCCTGAAGGTTGATGTTGCCTCTATCAAAATCTCGTGGCATTTTTTTGTGGTTTTAGTTAAGTTTGACTAACTGTTTTTGAAAAGATCATCACATTGGTATTTTTGAAGAAATCGGTAACTATGGGGAGATTGTTAATGTTAGATCATGTGTTGTCATGAATGTCATCCCAAGTGTTGCAAACCAGTGTTGCCATTTGGTGTTGCCAAAAGTGTTGCCATTTGGAATTGGCGACACCGAGTTAGTTACCTTGTATTTTCACAAATATTAATGGGTAAATTAATGTTTATATAACAGTAGTTAGTCACCTTAAAATGAGCTTAAAATCAGCAACGAGAAAATGACCCGTGCGTTAATCACGAAGAGAAGAAGAAATTAACAAATAAACATGTGTTTATTTGTTTAATTGATGACCAAGCCAGGAGATATTTTATTCAGCTATTGCAGGGGAGAACAAGTCGAGTACAAGGCAACCAAAGCTAAGAGGTACAAGCATGAGAAGCAAGAGAAGACTAGGTCTCCTACAATGAAGGCGAGAAGGCTATTTTGGAGGAAACAAATCCAAACTGTTAGCTGATCATTTGAGTAGGCTCCAAGACTTTGTGGCCTATAAATAGTGCAGTGGATCTTCATTGAAGATCATCCAATTCAGAAAACGCAAATCTGCACAAGAAAAGTAGAATTCTGCTCTCAAGTGTTGCCATTCGGTGTCGGCAACACTTTGTCCAACACTCGAATATTTCATATAGATTTTTATATTTTTGTGAGGTTTTTGAGTGTTTATTTACTGAGAGAATTCGTGTATGTTGTTCCTTATATCAGGGTTCGTTTATCATTAAGGAACAACCTCGACCTTGTATTGAATTCATATTATTAATAGAAAGGTCTTGCCTTTTAGGCACCCATCAAGTTATATATTTATATAACTTGATAAAAATTATATTCTTGTGTATTGCTTTAATATTTCCGCTGCAAATTATATTTATTTCTATTGATTTGTGCTTTTCTAGAATTGGTGAAAGTGTCGTTGTTAGTGTCATTAACACTAAGGACAACACCCGTGAGTTTCATCTCACCTTGTGAGTTTCGTCTCATAAGTTCTTAGCCATAGACAATTTCAATTTGGGAGTGGTGGGATGATCTGTCAAGAAGATTTGATTTATTTGATGAGGAATGTGAATTAGATCGCATCAGGTTCTCTTCTATGTTATGGCATATCTCATGCTTTTATGTTTTGCTCGCTCATTGCAATTGAAGAAGTATTCGAACGGATTAATGTTTTATTGTTAACAAATATCGAAAGTTGTTTCTTTATTATTTCTCTAAATAATTTATAATTTATGATTGTTTGTCTTCGAATAATTGAAGCCTGTTTTTAGTTTCAGTGCCTCTTTTGAGAATGCCCTTAGTCATTTTCGTTTATTTTCCAAGTTTTTAAACTGTTATAGATTTCTACGTAAAGGATAACCAAGGATGTAAGGCATAATTGATGTACATTGATAGTCAGGCATAAGACAATTCATGGAGAAGTTGTTTTATTCTACTTATCATTTTTTTCACTGCTTACCTTTTTGTACTGACCGTGCCATTGGCACGGGCTTTTGAGTACTAGTATTATAATAAAGTATAAGATGATTAGTGGTAAAGTTAAAAAATAATAATCTAAGGAAGTCAAGATTGTTTAGGAATCAAAAGTTATATTTTTCATATAGAAATTTGGCGGATAATACGATATAAATTTATAATACAATACAAGGCCATATAATCGCCATTTATCTAACATATAAGTGGTGGTTCAGATTGAAAGTTGAAAAAGTGATCCAACGGCCCAAATTCTCTATCCCTCTTTCAACCGTCCGTAACTTTTCATAACCGTCCGTAACTTCTCGTAACCCTCCGTAACTTCCCAAATCCTTCCTCCCTCATTCAACCGTCCGTAACTTTTCATAACCATATGTAACTTTCCATAACCGTCCGTAACTTCCCAAATTCTCCCTCCCTCCTTCAACCGTCCGTAACTTTCCATAACCGTCCGTAACTTCCCTCCCTCTTTCAATCGTCCGTAACTTTCCATAACCGTATGTAACTTCCCGTAACCGTCCGTAACTTCCCATAACTTCCTAAATCCTCCCTCCTTCTATCAACCGTCCGTAACTTTGCATAACCATACGCAACTTTCCATAACCGTCTGTAACTTTTCATAACTTTCCAAATCCTCCCTCACTCCTTCAACCGTCCGCAACTTTCCATAACCGTCCGTAACTTCTCATAACTGTCCGCCTCCCTTTTTTTTCTTTTAAACAGAAAAATCGATTATAAATAAATGATCATTTTTTGTTTTTTTTAATTATTTAGTATACTCCTTAAAAAAAGGTTTAGAATTTATATATACTCTTTCTTTCAAAAAAATATTTGAATTGGGTATTTTTTTTTTCTTTTTTATTTATGTGTATTCCAATTTTATTTATTTATTTTTCTCTTTTATTTTATTAGGATCATTTATTTAAGGAGTGTATCTTAACATAATAATTACGGAGTATTATATATAATTAAGTTTTTGAACGATTTTAGAATTTAAAAAAAAATGATTTTAAAAAAGTGATCAAACGGCCCAAATCCTCCCGCCCTCCTTTTCCATTTTCTCATTCCTAATTTCCTTTTTAACTATTATTTCTTGAACGGAATAAAAGTGACGGGCTAGGCCCAACGAGCAAGCCCAGTTATTTAAGTATTATTGTCACCACAATCTTAGTGGGTCGTCCCAAATATTACCAGGCCCAAGGCGCGTCAATTATCAGTCGACCTAGCTCATTGTCAGACCTAAACGGTCCCGACCTAGCTTTGTCCGACGGGCGATCCACCTCTTATACGGGTTATATCCAACGGGTTCATTCAGTCAGGTCGACCTAGATCCCAAGCAGGCGACCTCGACCTAAAAGGCGTACATCGACCTACAAAGTCTTACTAAGACTACAATTCTTTCCATAATAGGATCCTACAAATCAGGATTTATATATGGACACGATCTCTTATGCTAATCTGATCCATGATTCTAGGGATTTGATGCAATCCCAATATAATTACAACTCTCATCAACAACTATAAATACTTCACAATATCAACCGTTCCAATGTAATTGTTATTTGATATTCTTAATACTTTGTTCATTATATTTTATAAGTTCTCCGTACACCATACTTACTCTCACGCCCGAGGGTCTTCGCCGGAGACCATTCTGGCTAGTCGTGGGTTCTGTTTTCAGGTCAACAACTAGGTGATTAATCTTGCGGCTGGACGGAGATTGATTACAGCACGATTCCTGCAGCATCATTTCTTTTTGCAGATGACTTAAGTTTTTTTTTTTTACCGTAAAACTGATTATAAATAAATGATCAATTTTTTTTTTTTGTTTTTTTAATTATTTAGTATACTCCTTAAAAAAAGGTTTAGGGTTTATATATACTCTTTCTTTCAAAAAAATATTTAAATTGGGTATTTTTTTTCTTTTATATTTATGTGTATTCCAATTTGATTTATTTTTTTCTCTTTTATTATACTAGTGAGTAACCCGTCGAAATTCGACGGACATAGTTAGGCTTTAGCCATTAAACAAAATGTTATAATTTCTCTTGTGGGTCATTTTCTGATTAGGAAAGATTAGTCAAAACATCTTTAATTAAACAGCAGAATATTCAAAGATTAGACACTAAGCATAATATTATGTAAACATTTAACATGACATCTATTCTTTGTTAAACAATTCAGAGACATCAAATTTTGTGATTCCATAAATCCTCTAAAAATAAAAATGATAAATAGGAATATCTTTAGCTAAAATAGCTTACATCATAGTAAAACATTGTCCCTGAAACCAAAAAAAAATAAAAAGAAAAAGAAAAAGAAAAAACAATTAAGAGATCAAATAGGTCAAGAAGAAGAAAGAAGATGAGAGCGAGCAATAACGGAGGATGATTTTGTCGAATTCTTTTTCAGCGACCTACTCAAAATAAACTCACGGCTGAATATTTTTTTTAACCAAGTTATATTTACGCAAAAAATATAAAATAATTAACGAATAATTATTTTATTTAATACGCTTATTAGGTATTGAATGTTTTAAATGGACATGTACATAGTGATTTATAATATATAAAGATTTTATCTTTTAGCAAGAATTACAATCCTAATTTATTCTAACTCTTCTCTTTCCTATCAATATCTTGATTCCTATCAACGTTAGGGTTTTTTCGTTTTTTTTTTTTCGAAGAACCAGGAAGGGTGGTATGGAGATTTTATTTCATTAAAAATAATAAAGCCTAATTATTAAAACTGAATAAGGTCAAGGAGGTCAAGGCCAAGGCCAAGGCGTCCAAGCCCAAGCCCAAGCCCATCCAATACCGGCCAAGGCCGAACGCCCCATACCAGCCAAGCACCGGCAGAGCCACAATTACCATGATGGATGACTCGTCCTGTGGGGCATGACTCGTCATGTGGGGCATGAGTCGTGCCTTGTAACTTTGAGAAATCCTCAACCGCGCCAGATAGGGTCGTGACATTGTCGTCCAGGTCGTGCCAAGGTGGGGACGACTCGTCCCATGTTGCACGAGTCGTGCCCTGCTCCCAAAAAATTTTCAGCTCTGCCGAATGATCCATGTGCCTCATCCATGACCCCAATTGGCCGGCCAAACACTACCAGAATAGGCCAAAACCAAAATTACCAAAGACATTGTGAATTTGTCCAATCCAAAACCAAAATATTATCTCCGTAAAGCATAGTAACCACTCTCATCAAACCTTAAAGCATCCAAACATTTTAATATCGTTCTTTATCTTCTTCACAAAACCTCTATGAAAGAGATGAAGCAACGGATGTCATCCAGTTACTAAAAAACTAAAAGGTTTAGATCAAAAGTATATTTTCTTTATGGATGAGCAACGAAAAATAAAGAGATCAAGGGGTATATTTGTGTTGAATTTGAAGTAAAGTAATGAGATAAAATATTGCTAAAGCAGCATGGGCTTTACTGAAAAAGAAGCAAAAGACACCAATAGAAACAGTAATACTTGTCATGTATCTTCTTTTGAGTTGATGAGCATAGCAAGCATGTTCCGAAGAATGTTCAGATTTTGCGGAAGCATCAGCTTCTACTCAAGCTTTGGAATCAAACTTCAAGAGTTATGCAGAGGATGACATTAAGCATCTTGGGTAGTGTATTATCCCATTGCCTGAAACTGGGCCAGTTTCATCCAATAGTGACATTGTTGGCTGTGGTAGAACTGATTGTTTCTGTGAGGATCCTGGCTCTGTTCAATGTGTACGACAACATGTCGGAGAAGCAAGACTGAACCTTAAGAGAAGTGTTGGGCTGGAGAGATTTTTAGAATTGGGATTCAGTGACATGGGAGAGACAGTAGCAGATAAATGGAGTGATTTGGATGAAGAGTTATTTCACGATGTTGTATTTTCCAATCCTGCATCGTTGGGAAAGAATTTTTGGCACCATCTTGCGACAGTGTTCCCTTCTCGAATCAGTTTTGAGATTGTTAGCTATTATTTCAATGTTTTCATGCTGCAAAAAAGGGCTGATCAGAATAGATGTACTCCAACAGACATTGACAGCGATAATGATGAGTGGGAAGGGAGTGATGAATCTGAGGAAGATGATGACCCATATCAGAATGAGATTTATGTGGATGATTCATATAAGGGGATGACAAATGTTTCAGAAAGATGGCCAATGAATTTGCTTAAAAATTCTAGTCCTAACTCTTCATCTCAGTGTTCAGATAAAACCATAGAAGGTGAAATGGGAGCTTATGATTTCCAAGAGGACTCTAATACGACCTTTGATGTAGTTTTCGTGCCACAAGTTAGTCAAGAGAAGGTTGAAGATGGCAAATATGGGGGCCATGGCGAATTTATTTCTGAGCGTTGTGATGCTAAAAGTGTGGGATACCGAGTATTCGACATTTCCAAGAACTAAAGCCAATTTCTTGCCTACTTACAGTATGATTGAAGAAGTTTTTGGAGTTGAAGACTGGGAACAGGGCAGCGGGGATGATGATCGCAACAGTTTAAGTTAAGTTTGCTGGTACTTACTTTTTACCATTCAATGCAAATATTAGCTCTTTGGGCGACTTCATTTAGGTTCCTTTTTAGTTTTTTTACTGGAACAAAGTTCTGTTTTCTCTAGTACATAATTTTGGGAAGGCAACAGAATTTACCATCTTGTTTTGGCTACCTCCTTGTGTACCATTTTCACCATATAATTGGAAATTTCAGAAAATTTGGAGATTCGGATTTCCATCCAACATATAGCTGGAACAGGATTTGTGGATAATTAAAAAATACTCCCTCCGTCCCACACCAATAGATACCAAAAAAATGGGCACACATATTAAGGAAAAGTAAGAGAGAAAAAGTGGAAGAAAATGTTGTGAGTATGAAAAATTAAATAGGAGAGAGAATGAGTGGGAGAAATAGTTAGGAGGGAGAATTTTGTGAGTGTAAAAATGAAATAGGAGAGAGAATGAGTGGGAATAATAGTAAAGATTCCCTTCCATTTTGGGCAGTATCAATTGGTGTGGGACGAACTAAAAAGGAAATGAGTATCAATTGGTGTGGGATGGAGGGAGTATAAGTAAATGTCAAATCGGGAGATGGATCCAGTGCAAATGAGAAGTATGGTCAGCGAATTTTTTTTATCCAAACAGAATACATTCAAGTCTAGCAACATCTTCATATTTCAAAAAGACTATGTACACGCTATGGACGCTGTCGACCTACTTACAGATATCTCTATCTTGCTGCCGAAACTTCTGATTGATTGACCACTTGAATCGTCATCCTATTTTCTTCCCCTAAACCATCCTTTTGTAAATTGATCTTCTTCTAATAGAATCTTCCTTTCGAATTAAAAAAAAAAAAGAATTACACCTAACAGTGTTAAATAATTGTCAATGAGTCTATTGGTTTTCAATATTCAATTAATGGTTTCAGGCTGAGTCAGAATCATTGAGACCATCAACTTCTCAGACCAGACAAAATGAGGAGGTATAGTTCCAATCATTAAAATCATGCCTGTTCGATTAATATACCAATTAAGTTCCACTTTTTCCATTATGACAGTAAATAATTCATATCAGGTAAAGGAATTGCAAGATGCATGGATTAACGTTGATAAGAAGGGAATCGACATTCAAGGTATTGAAAAACATGATCCTATATGATATTCAAATTTATTCCATAGAAGTTTTTTTAAGAAAAACCATGCAAGCTTTGGGAAGGATTTAATGCAAATGTATGCAGTTTCTAGGGTTTTCTAGGTTAAAGAACATATTAAAAGATGATTGAATTATTACCTTGGTGTTGAATCTACCAAGCAATGGAGAAAAGTGCTTCTTCTTCTTCCTCCCTAGGCTCGGCTGGTTCCTTTCTTCCTCTCGGAAATCTCTCTCTGCCGAATCTCCTATCTCTATGCCGCCTCTCTCTAAATCTCTTGCTAGGGTTGCAAAATAATGAGGCAGTTGCAAAATCAGTTTGTTACATGATTTATATAGGAAATAATTGATCAATGGGAGAATTACATAATGTCATGTCATAATAGTGATATCAACTATTGAAAAATCTTTGATTTCAAAATTCAAAAGTTGATTGAGCTTAAATCGGGATAATTTACTATATAAATAGTTACCTTATAAACATTAACCTTTTATTAAATGAAAAATCAATTTATTAAATGAAAAATCTTTGATTTCAAAATTCAAAAGTTGATTGAGCTTAAATCGGGATAATTTACTGTATAAATATTTACCTTATAAATATTTACCTTATAAACATTAACCTTTTATTAAATGAAAAATCTTTGATTTCAAAATTCAAATGTTGATTGAGCTTAAATCGGGATAATTTACTGTATAAATATTTACCTTATAAACATTAACCTTTTATTAAATGAAAAATCAATTTATTAAATGAAAAATCTTTAAAAAGAATATAAGTTTAATTAATAATTAATTTCATTTAAATAAACGAAAACAATATGTTAGGTTTATGTACAACAATAAAAAAGTTCAACGATAATTTTGATATAAAACATTTAGCTAGGCCGGATGGAATTATATAATCAAAAATATATTAAGACTGATAGGGTTATTCACGTAATGTAGACTTTTTTTTTTCCTTTTTGAAGATTTGTAACGATAATTTATAAGGATACTTGGTAATCAATTTAAATTTGAATTAACATCTTCAAAATGTATTAATGTGTTTAAATTAGAATAATTTTGAAATTCAAAATATTTAACTATATTTAAATTAGGATAAACATTAAAGATTCGCATGAGTAATATTATGGCATTTAGAAATTTTGCCTTATTAAAACACTTTTTAAATTTTAAGATTAGATCAGTTTATAATACCCGAATTTAACTTGCCATAGTGTGATGATGCCCGATTTTTTTTGAAAATCAAAACGGAGTCGCCACGCCATTTTTGTTTTAAGGGCCAAAACTTTGAAAAAAGCCCGAGATCAGAAATTTAGGTTCGGAGGTCACGTTACGTGCCGGGAAGGACGTTAGTGTGCACCCGACGCGCCTCGTAAAACGAGTCTTCCAAACATTTGAAATCCTTTTGTTGTGTGTGTGTGTGTGTTTTGGCCAAAATAAGTTGAAACTGAGGTAAGTAAAAATTGGGAACTCTTTTTAAGGCTTTAAAATGATCCCATGATTTTTTGGATGATTTTTGGGTTGAGATTTGGAACTCAAAAGATTTTTGGAAGTTGAAAACCATTTCTGCCAGAATGAAAAAGGCAGTTGACCCTTGACTTTGAAATGGACTTTAGGGCTTGAAAACTCCAGAATCTGGGAAAAGTCCGGGAATGAAAAATGTTCAAAACACCTTAAAAAAGGTTTCTGTAAAAGAACTTTTCATTTTGGAGATGATTTGAGGGGTCAAAACCTTCTGGAAATCTCAGATCTGAAATCTGGATTTCCAGAGACTGATGAACTGACCTTTAAAAGAAAATTTGAAAAATGGAGTTTTACTCACGCAAAAAATAAAGTAAAAATATGTCTGGAAAGATCTGGATGTTGGCTACAAAAAGTATTTTGTAGTCAACACCAAATTCCAAGTTTATATATGTCCAAAAAATTAGACCATGGACTGAGGTCTGAGAAAATTGCTACTGGACAGCAACTTCTCAAGAGAGAAAATATGATTTTAAAGGGGGTTTTTGCATCCATGCTTGTCCCCATTTCCCTAGGTTTTGATTAGTGATCACTTGACATTTTAGTGGTGAATCAACTATATCAAACCATCCTTGGGGTACATTAGGACTAAGCACTTCATTTGCTTGGGAAGGGGAATTTTATCCTTTGAAAATGAGATTTGATGTATGAAAATGATTTTTAGGGTTTTGAAAATGTGTTTTCTTTGCAAGAAAGTAAGAACACTTTGAAAATAATGTAGATCCTTGTAGAAGATCATCCATGGAGATGAACTTCCATGGTGATCTTCTTGGATCTAAAGCAAGAAGATGAATAAACTACATTTTGTAGCTTGAAAATGCATGCATGGATGAATTTTAGGGTAAGGAGAGGGAGGTTATACCTATCTTTCTTGTGTTTTGTGTTTGAAGGCTTGAATGTGAGAGTGTTTAAGGCTTGAATATGAGAGTGTTTGAGGGTGTTTAGGGTTGATGATTTGAGTTGGTTAAAGAGAAAACAAGTAGATAACAATGAAGTCCTCTATGTTTTCTCTCTAATCCTCCTCCTATAGGGTGATTTGAGCTTGGATTGGTGTATGTATGAGAGTATGTATGAGAGTGATTTGAAGTGTTTGTGAGTGAGTGAGATTTGGGAAAGATTGGAGAGAAAATGGTGGCAATCTAAGGATTCCCACTGTTTTCTCTCTATATTTCGCCAGAGTTTCGTTGCTGTGATCAAATTGTGTTGTGTAAACTGAGAGAGGAGGGTTCAATTTATAGGACACTGTGAGAATCAAACATATCCGCGCGGACAAGGATCGACGCGTGCACTGTTCATCTGCTACAGTGTAGGCTGTTGGACAGGAGGAATATTTTCAGAAAATTCAAACTGATTGCTGTTTTTCAACTTTCTTAATTCGGATTTTTCTAATTTCTTTTGCTTTTTGAGATTCTTTTCTTGGTTTAACTTTAAATGGCAATGCCCATTTTACCCTTACTTTGTTAGAAAGGTTAGGGTTTGTTAGAAATGTTAGAAATGTTAAAACTTTCGTTAATTTTCTAACGAAAATGCTAACGGCTCAAATTGGAGCACTTACAAGAGCCCTCGGCGACGGCGCTTTCGAAGGAAGCGGGGTCGTCGATAAGAGTAAGGCTCCATATTTGGCAGATGATCAAGTGATCGAGTGGCTGAACCTATTTAATAGGCTACCTACGTATCCCTAAGAGAGAATCAAGCCGCCGTAGTTCGGGTCTTTCGACTATCTTTAGTTGTCGACCCCGGAGTGACTGTTTTAGGATGTCAACCTGGGCGAGCGAGTTCTACGCCGATTGCCGAAAGAAACTCTGCTGGGATAAGAAATGACCCTCTTTGGTCCGATGGCTAGGGTTGTATATCCGCTCCGCCGGGGATAGGAATGACCATTTTGGTCTGGTGGCTGAACCTAATGATAGGCTACCTACGTATCCTTAAGAGGAATCAAGCCGGCCGTAGTTCGGGTCTTTCGACTATCTTTAGTCGTCGACCCTAAGATTTGACTATTTTTGGGAAGTCTCCCTATGGTTTGACTATTTTTTGGGAAGTCACCCTATGATCTGACTGTTTTTGGGAAGTCACCCTATGATCTGACTGTTTTTTGGGAAGTCACCCTAAGGTTTTGACTGTTTTTGGGAAGTCACCCTAAGATCTAACTATTTTTTGGGAAGTCACCCTATGGTTTTGACTATTTTTGGGAAGTCGCCCTATGATCCGACTATTTTGGGAAGTCACCCTAAGGTTTTGACTATTTTTGGGAAGTCGCCCTATGGTTTGACTATTTTTGGGAAGTCACCCTAAGGTTTGACTATTTTGGGAAGTCGCCCTAAGGTTTGACTATTTTTGGGAAGTCACCCTAAGGTTTTGACTATTTTGGGAAGTCGCCCTATGGTTTGACTATTTTTGGGAAGTCACCCTAGGACTATTTTGGGGAAGTCACCCTAAGGGACGATTTATCGCTTTCCTCGTGTTGTGTGTGATAGCGTTTTAGGTGCCTCAAACCTTAATGATGGCATCTTAGGTGCCTGATGGCGTCTGGTGCCTCGAACCTTGATGATGGCGTCTTAGGTGCCTCAAACCTCGATGATGGCGTCTTAGGTGCCTCGAACCTCGATGATGGCGTCTTAGGTGCCTCGATAATGGCGTTTAGGTGCCTCGAACTGATGATGGCGTCTTAGGTGCCTCAAACCTTGATGATGGCGTCTTAGGTGCCTCGAACCTCGATGATGGCGTCTTAGGTGCCTCGAACCTTGATGATGGCGTTTTAGGTGCCTCGAACCTCGATGATGGCGTCTTAGGTGCCTCGAACCTTGATGATGGCGTCTTAGGTGCCTCGAACCTCGATGATGGCGTTTTAGGTGCCTCGAACCTTGATGATGGCGTCTTAGGTGCCTCGAACCTTGATGATGGCGTCTTAGGTGCCTCGAACCTCGATGATGGCGTTTTAGGTGCCTCGAACCTTGATTTGAAATGATTTCGTCTTAGGTGCCTCGAACCTCGATGATGGCGTTTTAGGATAGATGGTCCTCTAGTGGACTTCATTTGAAGGGATCGGTTTTACGTCCGCCGCCGAAGGAAAGGATGACCGTGGCCGGTCGAGTGGCCGGACCTAATGATAGGCTACCTACGTATCCTTAAGAGGGAATCAAGCCTGGCCGTAGTTCGAAAATAGCCGGGGATGGTCTTTGATGGTTTGACAAGATTTGAGGTTTGACTATTTTTCGGGAAGTCGCCCTAAGATTTGATGATAATGTTCTTTTAGAAAAGTAGTTGATTAAGATATGCTTTCATACTCGTGCTGTGCTTACTCGTAGCCGAGGCTACTACCGATGTTGATGAAGAGTTGTTAGGTTGCCGTTCGTGGGACGGTTTCGCCGACGATTTGCCAGTCTTTGGAGGCATTTTGACCTCGAAGGAGGAGTTTGATCTGAGTCCGCATCTTCGCCGGTGATCGTCAAACTTGTAGAGGTTTTTGAGCTTGTCTTCACATTGGGACTTCTTGCTTTTGAGAACTTGGTGTCTCTAATCGCATTGTATTTGAGAACTTGGCGTCCCTGACCGATTTGTATTTGAGAACTTGGCGTCCCTGACCGATTTGTATTTGAGAACTTGGCGTCTCTGACCGTACTGTATTTGAGACCTTGGTATCTTTGACCGATTTGCATTTTGAGAACTTGGCGTCTCCGACCGTACTATATTGGAGGACTTGGCGTCCTTGACCTGATTGTATTGGAGAACTTGGCGTCTCGACCGATTGGAGAACTCGTTGAGAACTTGGCGTCCCCGACCGAATTGTATTGGAGAGCTTGGCGTCCCCGACCGATTTGTAGACACCGGAGGCGGTCTTCATATGTTTGTGGATGTTGGGACTCGTTTTCATCCATTCGAGGTCGTCTGTGAAGATCATCCTTGCCGAAAAGGGGGATTACGTTTGAATTCCTGCATTTGTTAGTGAAGAGGAAGATGCATATATGGCATTCATGATGGCGGATGCATGCATAGAACCAAAAATGATTATGAGATGATGCGTTTATTTGCTTTCGAAGATGCACTTGGCCTAAGCTGGGTGGAAATTACGATTTATGATTTTCAATCACTTAGGATTTTTCCTATTGATTCAAGTTTTCAGGCATGCTACATGAGCCCCGGGGAGATTTTTGTGGGGATGCATGGTGATGAGAGGGGATATATGTGTTGTTGACTGCTTGGGACAAGCTTTGAGCCGGTGGGGTGATATCCTTTAGTCGCGGATCGAATTGCATGTTATTGATGAGGTCAATTTTGATCTTGGGATGAAGTCGATTTGAACCCTGGGTCTCGATTGAAATTTCTTTTCGCTCCTGACATTTGAAGCCGACGCCGATGTGCTCTAGAATCAAAGCATGTTGACATGAATGAACCCTCTTTTGTTTGGGTTAGTTGTGATTTGACGAAATGCCGATATGAGGAGATTCCCAATTCTCAACTTTTGATGATGCAGGAGTTGCCATATGCCAAGTTCTAAAGCCGAAACTCCAAGACAGCTTGTTGAGGTGACCAGACCTTTCTTTCCGAAGATAGGTGTGACTTGATAAAGCCCCATTCCATGGAAAAGACATGGCGAAAACCACTAATCTTTCTCTCGAATGATTTGATGAAGCCCTGTTTGACAAAGCGTCACTACAGAGGTCCAGCTTAAAGGTTTGACCGACATACCGATGAAGTACCGAGCCAATCGATCAACGTGAGAGCCTTCAAGGTGAAGTTGTCATGAAGGGAGAAACCCATCTTTGATACCGACTATGAAACTAGAATCCTCTCTTCGAAGAGTGTCTTCCATATGGGAACCGTTAGCCATAGTGGCACTTGGCTTGTTCGTGGCTTCAATCATATTCACCCTACTTTTTTAGGGAATGGATTGTTGATCGTATTGGGTCCTCGGGGTCCCCTTTTCGATCGCTCTCATACCGCCCTTTTTCAGAGTCGTGGCCGAGGTGGAAGAAACCCGATATCCGTAAGCAGTGTGCGACAAGGTCGCCGATTATAAGCTTTTTCAAATTTAGCCCCGAATTGATCATTGCCCGTAGATCCGGATAGGGGAAATTGCTAAGCGAGACCCTCGATGTGGTTTCTGCGTGATCGAAAGATGTCTAGTTGTTCCTCTTCAAAAGGAGGAGTTGCCATCTTGCTTGTAAAAGTCCCCGATGTTCTCGTCTGACGCCGCATTGTTGTCTCGTGTGTCAAATCTATTTGCTTCCCACTCCAAGTTGGCTAGTAGTCCGGTCCCATGTAGCCCCGGCCTCGGATTTTAAGCGGAAGAACCATTTTAGAGCACTCGGACTTCAAAGAGAGATCGAAATAGTCGCCCAACCGCCGATTGGCGCCCTTTGACCTTCATTGCCAAGGTATACGTGTCCGCATGGGTTTTCGGGCATGCAAGTGCCATCAAAGAGATCCAAATTAGGCATCACGAATTTGTGGGGAACAAAGGAGTCCGGGTTCGTTGGTCGGAAAGCAGTACTTCTTAGCAATCAATTCAAAGAATCCGTGCTTTCATTTCCTTGTGTCGCTCCACGAATCAAGCCAAATGAGGGTCTTGTGGTGGAACCATGGCATTCAAACCAACATCGAGCTAGAGAGAGGAGCTACCACCGGCGGCATACAGTGGAGGGAACGGCCGATCTGGGGACATAGGTGAAATCCCGTCCTTGGCCCGAATCACCCCGGGAGCTTGAGTAGGACCCCGGGCAAAGGGATAGAACCTTGCGGCTTGTTGTTGATTTTCAACCGGCAAAGAGGGCAAAGGCGCCTTGATGTAGCCGGGTAACTCGGATTTCCTGAGCGAGGCCCATAAGTAGGCTTAAGTGCGGGCCGCCGTCCCCGATTGTTGAATTGCATAGTCAAGGTGCATGACCAGTGGGGTACCGCGGTCCCGGTGATTCTCGATGAAACCGGGATGGAGGCTTGCAACCCATCGAAGCCCGAGTGAGGAATGGATTTGTGAAAGCCGTAGAGGAGCGGCCGAGCTAGCATCATTCTCGAGGAAGGGCTTCGACCGTTGCCCCGGACTGCATCGTGGAAGCATTCCAAACTGTTGCCGCGAAGGCCCCGATAGATTGGTTCCAAACCGAGGTGGGATTCCACCGTCGTGGCATTCCGAGGTATCCCCAACCACGAGGAGACATTCCGTACCGATTTTGCCCCCGCCGAGGAGCCGTGAACCGATCGGTTACGTTAGACCGCATGGGTCCAAGTAGTCCGTATTTGGGGTTTGCCGTCCCGTTGAGACGGCCATGAAGGAATCTTGTGAGGCTTGTGCGGTGCCGGGATTGGACATCTTGAATCCGGGTTGTTGCCAAGGCATTTCAAACCGATGTAACCGAGAAGCTCCCGACCGATCTCGTACCGAACCGCCGAGGCATACCAAACCGATGTGACATACCGAGCCGACTCCCGATCGCTGAGGCATACCATACCGGCCCAAATCGGATCGAAGTCAATTTGTTTCCCAAACGATCGTCCTGCATCGAATCGTGAATGTATATCAAACCGAGGCCGAAAGGATGGCCGATTCGCAAGTTGAGAAGAGTGTGAGGAAGGTGGTGGTAGTCCTGTCTGGCCAAGATAGGGATGGGGATCCTTTTCCTCTTCTACCGTGAAAGTTCCATCGGGGTTGAGGGCACCGTCAAACCAAAATTCCCGACATCTTCCAAGGATGAACATCGAAACCTCATTCCGATTGGCACAAGGAGTTTTATGGACTCAGTTCCAATATTAGCCATAGGAAATATGATGAATTTCTCGGTCTTGGTTAAAATTCCGTCCTCGTCCGGGACATCAAAGAACCGCACTTGACTAGCCCATGACCAACATGGCGATCAAATCTCATCTTGCTTGGTGGAGCCTTGGTCTCAAGAGATGTATTTGCGAAGTCTTGATTCGAAGAAGTGACTTGGCAAAGCCTCGGTCTCATGACCGTGAATCGACACAATTAGAGAGGCTTCAACCCGGTAGGCACCGCAGATCGATACCGAATGCAGACCCAACCCATCTTGTAGCAAAGTGAAGAACCAACGTTCTTGAATTATCATGTAGCAAAAGAGGCAACCCATCCTTCTATATTTACTTTATTATTTTCTTTATTCAATTAGTCAACCTAAGAAAATGTAAAAGCAAGACAATTTTAGGAATGTATACTGCAGGGGCATATATTTTTTCGAAAAGTGGGGATGAATCCCCGATTTGTATTATTTGATGGCCTCATTTGACGAAGGCACAAAAGAACTCGCTTGGGTTTGACTCTTTTGAGAGAGCATAAGTTTAGAAAGGTTTGTAAAAGTGTATGGAAGCCCCCGCCGACGTAAAATTAGTGTTTAGCTCTATTTTTCCTATAATGTAGAAAAAGAAGACTTGTCGAGACATCTCGAAAACATGTTTTATTCAAAATGATCACAAGATTGCTTAAAACCCTTTATTAATGTTCGGGTTATTCAACCCCTAATCTCGATATGAACAAACATTTTGATTAATCATGAGGAGAAAGTCAACTCGATACCAAGAGTCGAAGTTGGCGAATGGTGAAGAGGGATCGTGTATAGGAGAGGCTATTGGTGAGGCCGGATTTTCCGGGATTTGAATGTGTTTATGACCGGACCATTTCTCGTTGCCTACGTTCCCTCATTGTGAGGAGCTCAGTCGCCGTAGTTCGGGTCTGAACTGTGTTTGGCTTTAGAAAAGGGGTATGAACATTTGTGGTACTTTTGGTGAAAAGGCTCGGATAGGGAGTTTGGATGATAAGGTGCGGGCCTTGAGGTGATTCCTTGACAAGTCATTTTGAGCGATTCCGTTGCTTCTTGATCGTCGTCCTTCATCGGGGGAGAAAGATTTTGGATGCAGCTTAAGGGCTTATGATATGTTTTTGCCGTTGCTTTAATCAAGCTCCCTTGTTGTCGACAACTTCCGTTCTTCGGGCTTTAATTTTGCCCATATGTCAAACCTTCTGATCGGCGGTGCTAGGTCCTTGGCCTCATTTTTTTTTTGAAGCTTTTGTTTTTTTTTTTTGAAGCTTTTTTTGAAGCTGTTATTTTTTTTGAAGCTTTTGTTTTTTTTTTTTGAAGCTTTTTTTTTTGAAGCTTTTGTTTTTTTTTGAAGCCTTTGTTTTTTTTGAAGCTTTTTTTTATGAAGCTTTTTTTTTTTTTTTTTTTTTTTTTTTTGAGCACTTGAGGACGAAGGCAAGCTTCTACTTGAACTTTCTTGATGCATGGGGGCGGAGGCAAGCCCCTTTTTTTTCGATATGGGGTCGATCTCCCGATGCTGAGTGACCTTTTTTGTCCCTTGATGTTGCCGCCTTCGTTGACTTGATCAAGGTGATGATGGGGATATGTTTTGGAAAGTGTATGGCTTGATGGAGGCCTTTGTGAGGTGAGGAAAGTGTATAGGGAGGGCATTAGTTGACTTTCTCGCACCAATTAATTAAAATCTTAATCATTTCCAGAGATTATTTGTTGAGCGATGCGAGTGATCATTTAAAATAAAACCATTTCATTAAATGTAATGTAGGTGTGCAAATAATGTCTCAAGTCTAGCGAGAAAAGAAAAAGACTCTTTTATAGAAAACTTAAGATTAACTACAATGTCCAAGGAGGACTTGATTGAACGAAGAAAGTACTAGAACCTACGAAGGTTGACTAAAAGACTGTTTTAATATTAAAGGATGGGTAGCCCCTAGCCTAGCTACTCTTTGTTGTTGGACTGCCAAGACGCTGAGCTTTCCATCTTTCTCGTTAACTTCTCGATTCCATTACCGTGCACCGAGGCAAAGGATCGCTTACGTGCCCATGATACCGGTGGGAGTGGAGGAGTTTGAGGCCATGGAGCACTGGGCGAGCACAAGTTGTCCAAAGAAACGGGTCGGAAAAGTCACGGGGACGAACTTTGTCGATCGAGCATATTGATGGAAGGAAGTGAACCCGAGAGGACCTTGAGGGGTATTGGGCTCTGTTTGGGAGGATTCAACGATGCGCCGGTTGTTTTGAGTGAAAGGGGTGATACTAGCCGATTGTGTCTTCGGCCTTTCTCAAGCTTGAACTCGGCATTAGACAAGTGTGCTCTGGGGGCAGGTTGTCCTATCGGATTCTCTCACTTCGGGCACTTGAATTTTGCGTGACGTAATCATTTCTTTGCCCGGTTCGACATCTTGGGTCAAAGGAGTGCTAGTACTTATCATAAGATCAAGCTTCTCCCGCATTTGTTTCACTTGCTCTATCAATATTGCCACATGGGGATCAACGGGAACATTCGAGTTATGGAACTCGCAACAAGACTCTTATCGCCAGAGGGAAACACAAACACAGACCGGTGAAACCGACGGGTGAATTCACTAAGTCCGGTAGACGACAACGGAAAACTTGTGGCATCCGGATTTTCTTTTAGCAACTCATGATCGCATTCAAAGTGGGTGTAGAGGCTTCGTAACATAGCCACATAGCTCAAACCGATTATGTGAAGCCGGAGCATAAACCGGCGGTATTGCCGAAATTGAGGAACAGTGTGATGGAGCCCAACTCGCTCGAGGAGCCGAGGGCGATGGAGCCCTAATGGCCCGAGGTGGCCGGAAAGGGTCAAGAGGAATTGTCCTTGGCAAGGGATCATATGTGGATGGAGGGAGGTGTTGGCCGTGGGATGGAGAGTTATAGGATGAAGGGACCGAAATCATCAAGCTTTCTCAAGTCTCATCTTCGACCATGACCAGGGAACCATTCGCCTCAACTGTTACCCGAACTCCATGGCGGCGAGAGCATTGATGAGGTGGTCACTGTTCTTCATGAATCTTATGGGCGTTTCCAAAGCCAGACTAACTCTTCCTTCCTAATCATCGGATTTCTTGTATCCTTACCGCTTTCTCTCGCCAAATCCGCCATCGATCATTATCATCCCATTTAACTTTGGCGTCGCCGTGAACTTATCTGGAGGGCGAGAGTTCAAAGCATTTCACCAAATCCGGCTTTGCCATGGCCACATGCTTGTTGCCAAACCATCCATTCTCAACATTTGTTGCGACTAAATCATCCGGCTTGTCGTAGTCTCGTTGAATTCACAGAGTTTGAATCATAAAATTCAATCATGTTTACATTCGCGTTGTTTGGGAAATGATCATTGGCGGGGTTGAGATCACCGAGGCGCTCGAGTTTGCCCTTCTTAATTAATCCCCGAATCGCCTTTCTCAAAGCCGTACAGCTTGTCGGTCGTATGACCGTGGTAATCGGTGGAAAGCACAATGCTTAGTGGTGTCAAAAGGGATTTTGGGATCCTTGGGCCGATAGTTTCTCATGGGTTCGAGGAGACCCCGCTCTAGCAAGCTATTTAAAACTTTGCTTATGGGAACACCCAAATCCTCTGGATTCGAGATTTGGGTCATTGACTTGGTCACCATTCCGAACAGTGGTTTGCCGGTTTTGGTCCATTGGGGCGCCAAGCTTGCCCGTTTCGATTAACCTTTGAACCGCTCTCTTCAAGACTATGCAGCTTGCCTGGCCGTGTGGCCATAATGATCATGGAAGGCGCAGTGCTTACTCATGTCGAGAGGTGCATTTGAGCTCCTCGGATGGTAGTCCTGAGAGGCTCCAAAAGGCCTACCCTTACTAAGCCCTTGAAAATTAAGCCCACGGGCATCCCAAGATCATCAAAACGTTCGTTGCCTTAAAGGACCACCATTTCTTGGTTGCTTTTGGGGGCCGTCAATTGTACACAATGCCTTCTTTCCTTTACCGGATGTCTGAGCCGTGTTGGAAGGGTAAGGTTTATAGCGGCGAGACATGTTCGTACTCGTAGTCTTTTCCCGTGCACGAACCCTTTGATGTAATCATCAATGTAATCGTCGAGATTCGACCTTTTGTAAACTTCATTCGTGTCGATACACAAGATTGATATGGTGAGATGGCCCGAGTCGAGCGATCGTCGATACTCGTTGCTAGGCTTTTCTTGTACCTTCTTAATTGGTTCTACCAATAATCCATCGACGAGTCAATAGGAACATTAGGATTGCATGACCCCGCCACAAGATTGGCATTAGCAAACGAAACCACAAAGAGGAAGTACTCGGTGGGAGGAATGACAGCCGAGCATTAAAAGCGTGACCGTAATCTTCCTCATAAGGCCCGGGCAGCTTGCCGAAGATGAAGATATATGGCTCGTAATGGGTGGATACTGTGGAGCAAAGGAGTGCGGATCCGTAAGGCCGCCGAAAACATGAGGTTTGAGGCATCGTAATGCAGGATTGAATGTGTCTTGACCGCACCGAGGAACATGACCGCAAGGGAAATGTGTATACCGTACTTGATGAGCAGGAGCACTGCGTAACGGCCGGGTGGAGAATTTGATGAGGAGCATTTGACCTTGTCTGACTTCCCAACCGGAGGGGCGGGGTAGAGCCCGATGAAGTGGTGATAAAAGCCTCGGTGGCCCACGTGATCTTGCAAGATCATAGGGGCCAGCAGGCTTTGAGAATTGGAGGAAGCAAGCCGGCCCTCTCGAACCACGGAGCTCGAGAAACGAACCGTCCCATTCCGAGATGGTGACCCGAGCGACCGATGTGAAGCCGACGCGTGATGCAAGTAGTAACCGACCCCTTCCAAGCCGCGGGCGAAAGCCAACCGACTCAATCCCGGTGGGCGAGACCCGAGAGGCACCGGGGGCAAGTTGACCTCAGATCGGACCGCTGAGGAGTATCGAGCAAGAAGGGCCGAGATGTACCGAATCGACCACCGCATTGATGGCCCTAGCCGACCGAGGTTTAGTAGCGAACCGACCCATTCCAAGCCGATTTGAAACCCAAAGGTGAAAACCGAGAGGCGCCGGGGGAAGTTGACCAAGATCGATACGATGAGGCCGAGAGGCAGCCGAGTGATAGGCTTGGGGATGCTTGGCCCATTAGTAGTTCCACACGAAAGGGACAGGCATTTGATGGTAGTTGGCATGCCCGGAGGGTAATTAGCTCCAATCTTCGCATCAACCGTAAAGGTTCCATTAGGGTGGTGAACAATTGCTAGCCCCCGGGTTCTCGATACTTTCCAATAACCGATCGATCCGAGCCTCTTGATTTTGTCTTATCTCGTTCCAACATCTCGATTCCACCGTTCGGCATTTTGCGGATTTTCTGGGGCGCGGAGTTGTACGTCCCCCACCGTTCTCCTCTCGAGTTGGTCATTCGAAACTTTGAGCCGAAGCGAAGGAGGAAACCGATGAAGTATCTCGACTTCGGAATGACCGAGCCGAACAAACGATGACCCGGGTCTCGATCCAAACTTTGCTTATCGTGGAAGGCACAAAAGGGTGTGGTTCGCACTCGGGAAAGCGAAACAGTTGGTGTTTGGGCTTAGGGCTCATGCAACATGCAGCTATTTGTTCTTGTTTACTTAAACATGTTTTATTAACCTAATCGGTTGGAAAAGATTGCTCTTCTTTTTCGCGAACTACTCGATTCCCGGATCTGGGCCCCGTCACTACGTCTATAAGCCCCTCGTATTCCACCCGTATTTCGACCTCCCAGGGTGGACAGCCCCGGGCGAGGGTCCTATAGGGCAAGCGGGTCCCACCGACCGAAAAGAAAAACGATCCTAAAAGTCCGGCGGGTAATCGAGTCTTAACGAGCATTCGATGTAAATTACGGACAAAGCTGACATCAAAAGTCAAGATCATGTCTGAGGGCTCGACGAAAAGTCGGCATGATTTGACCGATAAATGTCCACAATTGATCTTGACTTGTCGTCGCTAAGCCGTAATTAGGCATGGAATAATCATTAATCCTTGATGACTCAAAGGTCAATGCCGGGAGTCAATGTATAATTTGTGCCGCCGAGCCGAAGTCAAGGCGCCTGTCAATATCTTGGTCAAAGTCCGCGGCGGAAAACCGGCATGACTTCGACCGATTAGGGACCCGAAAGATATTGAGTCGGTATGCCGACAAAGGCTTGAAAGGAAAGGTCTATACACGTACATGTGGCATGACACGCACTGCACTAAAAACCAACCGGGTCTCTGACAAAGTGTGTCACTGGACAAGCGCATGGTCGACACGAGGCTCCATGGGATGCCTGGGTAGTCCCGTGCTCATCCGAGAGGCGTAATAAGACCAAACGGACCGCGACAAGGATTTCCCGGGTTAAGGACGTGGTGTGCAGTGTACGGTCAACGTGCGCGTAGTGTGCAAGCAGTCTATCTTCTTTTTCTGAGAAAAATAGAAATTTTTTATGTGTCTTAAAAAGGCATGATGCATGATTTTTTTTTGAAAATTTTTTTTTGAAAATTTTTTTTTGAAAATTTTATGAACACATAAGCACATAAGCACAAAAATTCCGACAGTTAGGGACATTATTCCGACAGTCAAAATTTTGACTTTTCCGAGGCGGCCAAAAACAAACACGAAAACCGTGCAAAAATCAACACACACAAAGCAAAGGATTTTCAAATGTTGAGACGAAAGCTTGACCCTCAAAAGCTTTTTCTTTTTTTTTTTGAAAATAATGATACCGGTACGTGGGATTGTTAGACCACAATTTATCCCCGACTCGTGTTAGGAGGCGATAACGGGAAGTTTAATGGTTTCCACCAATATACCAAATATCATTTTTTTTTTTTTTAGAAAAAGCTTAAATCCCCAGCGGAGTCGCCACTGTGATGATACCCGATTTTTTTTTGAAAATCAAAACGGAGTCGCCACGCCATTTTTGTTTTAAGGGCCAAAACTTTGAAAAATGCCCGAGATCAGAGATTTGGGTTCGGAGGTCACGTTACGCGTCGGGAAGGACGTTAGTGTGCACCCGGCGCGCCTCGTAAAAACGAGTCTTCCAAACATTCAAAATCCTTTGTTGTGTGTGTGTGTGTGTGTGTGTTTTGGCCAAAATAAGTTGAAACTGAGGTAAGTAAAAATGGGGAACTCTTTTTAAGGCTTTAAACTGATCCCATGATTTTTTGGGTGATTTTTGGGTTGAGATTTCTGAGTCAAAAGATTTTTGAAGTTGAAAACCATTTCTGCCAAAATGAAAAAAAGCAGTTGACCCTCAACTTTGAAATGGACTTTAGGGCTTGAAAACCCCAGAATCTGGGAAAAGTCCGGGAATGAAAAATGTTCAAAACACCTTAAAAAGGTTTCTGTAAAAGAACTTTTCATTTTGGAGATGATTTGAGGGGTAAAAACCTTCTGGAAATCTCAGATCTGAAATCTGGATTTCCAGAGACTGATGAACTGACCTTTAAAAGAAAATTTGAAAAAGGAGTTTTACTCACACAAAAAATAAAGTAAAAATATGTATGGAAAGATCTGGATGTTGGCTACAAAAAGTATTTTGTAGTCAACACCAAATTCCAAGTTTATCTATGTCCAAAAAATTAGACCATGGACTGAGGTCTGAGAAAATTGCTACTGGACAGCAACTTCCCATGAAAGAAAATATGATTTTAAAGGGGGGTTTTGCATCCATGCTTGTCCCCATTTCCCTAGGTTTTGGTTAGTGATCACTTGACATTTTAGTGGTGAATCAACTATACCAAACCATCCTTGGGGTACATTAGGACTAAGCACTTCATTTGCTTGGGAAGGGGATTTTTATCCTTTGAAAATGAGATTTGATGCTTGAAAATGGTTTTTGGGGTTTTGAAAATGAGTTTTCTTTGCAAGAAAGTAAGAACACATTAAAGAAAATGTTGATCCTTGTAGAAGATCATCCATGGAGATGGACTTCCATGGTGATCTTCTTGGATCTTAAAACAAGAAGAAGAATGAACTACATTTTGTAGTTTGAAGATGCATGCATGGATGAGAGATTTAGGGTAAGAAGAGGGAGGTTATACCTATCTTCTTTGTATTTTGAGGCTTTGGCTTGAATATATGAGTGTTTGAGGCTTGAATGTGTTTAGGGTTTGAAAGTGTTTAGGGTTGATGATTTGAGTTGGTTAAAGAGAAAACAAGTAGATAACAATGAAGTCCTCTATGTTTTCTCTCTATTCCTCCTCCTAAAGGGTGATTTGAGCTTGAGTTAGTGTATGTATAAGAGTATGTATGAGAGTGATTTGAAGTGTTTGTGAGTGAGTGAGATTTGGGAAAGATTGAAGAGAAAATGGTGGCAATTCAAGTGAATTCCCACTGTTTTCTCCCTATATTTCGCCAGAGTTTCGTTGCTGTGATCAAATTGTGTTGTGTAAACTGAGAGAGGAGGGTTCAATTTATAGCCCTCTGAAATTGACAAACATGTCCGCGCGGATATGATTGACAGCGTGCACTGTTCATTAATTACAGCTTCAGGCTTTGGACAGGAAGAATAAAATTCAAAAATCCAAAGCTTTATGTTTTTCAACTTGCCCAATTCGGATTTTTCTTATTTCTTTTGCTTTTTGAGATTCTTTTCTTGGTTTAACTTTAAATGGCAATGCCCATTTTACCCTTACTTTGTTAGAAAAGTTAGGAATGTTAGGAATGTTAGTAATGTTATAACTTTCGTTAATTTTCTAACGAAAATGCTAACAAGCTCAAATTGGAGCACTTACAGATTCATGTTCAATATGTGGACTTAGTAGGTATAAGCCACCACGCCGTGGTAGTGCCAAGAACAAGAAAAACGTGCCTCGGGCGCAGTTGCATTATATGCCGCTAATTCCCAAGTTGCAACGAATTTACGCATTGAAAGAAAGCTCAGAAGCCATGCATTGGCACAAAGAGTGTCCTCATGAAGAGGGTGTGATGACTCATCCTTCTGACGGTGAAGCATGGAAACATTTTGATGTCACTTACCCTGATTTTGCTGCGGATCCTAGAAACATAAGGCTGGGGATATGTACAGATGGGTTTTCTCCATTTGGACCAGGGGCAAAATCTTATTCATGTTGGCCTGTTATAGTCATAGTGTATAATCTTCCCCCGTGGTTATGTATGACTGATCCTTATATGTATTTGAGTTTGTTCATTCCCGGGCCTTCGAATCCAGGCAAAAACATTGATGTGTATCTTCGACCTCTGATGGATGAACTCAAACAGCTGTGGAATGATGGTGTCCAGACATGGGATGCTTTCAAGTTGCAAAATTTTAACATGAGGACTGCAGTGATGTGGACAATTAATGACTTTCCTTCTTATGGTATGATGTCGGGATGGAGCACACATGGGAGATTGGCCTGTCCGTATTGTATGGAAAATACAGATGCATTCACACTTCAGCATTACAAGAAGCAGTGTTGGTTTGATTTCCACTGACGGTTTCTTCCTAGTGACCATCCATTTCGTAAACAGAAGAATGCTTTTACCAAAAATAGAGTTGAGCGTCGGGGCCCCCCTCCTCATCTGAGTGGCGAGGATAATTTTGAGCAGGTGTCTGAGGTGTCTGATGTCGGGTGGGGAAAGTTGTTTTCAAAGGATAGACCAGACGGATTTGGTAAGGACCATAACTGGATCAAAAAGAGTATATTTTGGGAGTTACCTTATTGGAAGACGAACTTGATAAGACATAACCTTAATGTCATGCATATTGAAAAAAAAATTTTGACAATATTTTCAATACAGTGATGGGTTTTAAGGCCTCAACGAAGGATACAGACAAGGGTCGGCTAGACCTTGAAGTGATTTGCAATCGTAAAGATCTCAACATTGTTAAATTTAATGGAAAAGATTTCAAACCAGTTGCTCCCTTTGTTCTGTCAAGAGAGGATAAGCAACGTGTTCTCGCAAAGGGTTGAAAGATTTGAAACTTCCTGATGGGTATGCATCTAATATTGGCAACTGTGTGAATGTGGAAGAAGGGACGGTATATGGGTTAAAAAGTCATGATTGTCACGTATTATTGGATAGGTTGCTACCCATTGCATTTAGGGACATTGAAGAAGGAAGTATGGAGCCTGAGAGCACCGAGCGGCCCGCCTTTCGTGAAAAGCTTTGGGCGGCCATTGTCCTCCGAGACAAGCAACCAAAGGGAGACCACTTGCCTGGATTCGGAGGACATGGTGCTGGGTATTTTAACATGCCATTCCGCAGCCCTACTACGCAATACTTTTCTTCTTCTTCCTCCTGCAGTCAGCATGTGGATCAAGAGGCGTTCGATGATTGGGTTCAGAGAGAGGTTCAAAGGCAAGTGGAGCAGATGCAGAACCAGATGCAGAGCCAGGTGCAGACCCAGGTGCATAGCATATTGGAGGAACGTCTTCGGGAAGAGCGAGAACTTCAGCAAAGCCAGTTTGAGCAATGCATACAACAATACTTGGCCACCATGAATTTGCAACCACAGCAACCTAATAGTGGTAATGCTTTTGCCTCATCAGTCGGTCAATACCTTAGGCAAAGTGGCGGTAGCGGTAGCGGCAGCGGCAGCGCTCGTGGTCGTGGTCGTTAAACATTAATTTTATTTGACATGTAATCAAACAAACATATTTTGTTTTCCTTTCCCTTTCCCTTCCCTTTTCCCCTTTCCCCATTTCCCCTTTCCCCTTTTCCCCTTTCCCCTTTCCCCTTTCCCTTTCCCCTTTCCCGTTTCGCTTCTGGTTGTTGGATACAGTTTCCCTTTATTTGATGTTCAAGCGAAACAGTTTCGTTTTCCCCTTTTCCCCTTTCCCTTTCCCTTTCCCCTTTTCCCCTTTTCCTTTCCCCTTACCCCTTTCCTGTTTCGCTTGATTTGGATGGTTGTTTCAAGCGAAACAGGTTGTTTGTGTTTCTTTGTATGCTGTGATTTGTTTAAAACAGGTTTGACAAGTTACAGCCTTTTACATGTGGTTTACAAATAAAACAGTTTTTTTTTAAATCTGGACAGATTACCGACAGAAATTTTTGTCGGTAAATAAATAAATAAAAAAAACTCATTACTGACGGAAATGTCCATCGGTAATGGGTTTAGATTTCCGACGGACATTTCCGTCGGTAAAGTTTAAGATTTCCGACGGATATAGCCGTCGGAAATGAGTTTTTTATTATTATTATTTACCGACAGACATTTCCGTCGGTAACTCTCCGGCGATGGCTCCTGCAACCGGCCGGCGTACTTCATTGCCGACGGACGGTTTCCGACGGATTTTTGGGTTTACCGACGGACAATCCGCCGGAATTACCGTCGGAATTGGTCCGTCGGTATTACCAACCACTTTTTACCGACGGAATCTGACGGACGAAATCCGTCGGTAATGACCATTTACCGACGGAAATGGGCAATTACCGACGGAAATTTCCGTCGGTAAAAGGTCATTTTCTAGTAGTGTAATGTATATGCTAGTCAAAAGGAGTGCGAGTATAATCCAGATAATGAGAATTCATATAAGGAGCACTACAACAAAAACAGGTTTTTGTGGCACTTTTTTAAGTGCCACAAATCAGAAAAAAGTGCCATAAAAGCTATTTCCGGCACATTTTCCGGCACTTTTATAAGTCCCATAATAAGTCACGTCGACAATACTTTCCGGCACTTAAAAGTGCCACAATTTTCCGGCACTTTTAAAAGTGCCACAATTTCCGGCACTTTTTTAAATGCCATAATTTCCGGCACTTTTTTAAATGCCATAATTTTCCGTCACTTCTTTAAATGGCGCAATTTTCCGGCACTTATGAAAGTGCCACAATTTTCGACACTTATGAAAGTGCCACAATTATTCGGCACTTTGAAAAGTGCCACACATTTTCGGCACTTTTGCACAGTATTAATGGTGGTCGGAGCAGCCAGTTCATAAGGTGTTTTTTGGGGCATTAGCGTCTTTTGACGCTGGCCTTAGTGGTTATATTTTGCCCGATGTTTTCATTTCAAAAGTTTTTCCGTTTGTTAAACAAACTGAGAAGTACTGGGGTGTTATGATTTGGAATAAACTTGAAGACGATAAAACTGGATTCGCGTTTGCCATTAAATCTGCGGTTTGATAAACTAATGAATGCATTATCTCATCTGTTGATTGGTATCGGTTGTAATGTTGTTTGATATTTGAGTTCTTGCTAAATGAAGAACTTTGTTGCTAAGTTTTTGAATAAATAATAACCTCCTTCGTTGTTTTTTTTCTGCTTAATATTTTCTAGCGTATGTTACTCACATTTTCATAAAGAGTAATAATATACTTATGATTTTTCTCTGTTTCAAAACCATTTACAAATACAAGCACTTCCCAGTGATTTTGAACATCATTTTGGGTGAGCAACCCACAATATGCCCACCAAAACAGTGGCGGACGCAGAAAATTAAGGAAGGGGGGCCAAGACTCTTTGGAGCAAAGGATTGAAGATGGGGGTTCAGGGGCAGCACCCCTGATTATTATTTTGTTGGCCATTTTTTCCACATGCAATACAACTTTAGTGCAACTAAAATAATCTAAGCAACAAGCTAACTACATACCTTTTTTTTTACATAATGCCATAAAATTACCTCTATTGTTAAACCAATCATCTGAATGGGACGATCAAACACACTAGTCCTTTTGGCTTCAAAAGATTTCCAATGGAGATGGCATTTATATATTGTAAATGCTACAACCGTTCAGCCTCTACTACCGGTGGTGACATTTTCGTCGTTCGTCGTTCCGTTTTGAGTCGCAGATACAATCCTTTAATTTTCTCTTTTTGCTATTCTAATTCTATTCGCCGAATGTTTATTTATACTATGTACGATACGACGTCATCATATATAATATATATAGCAAAACTATTTAGAGGCTCCAGAAAAGGCCACGTCAAAGGCCACGTCAGCAATTCAATTTCCAACTCATTTTTATTCCAAGTAAGACTTGATTAAGGGCATTATTGTAATATTATTAGTTAAAGTTAATTTGCAATTTAAAATAAAAATTCCCTCTTAATTAGAAGTTGATTGATTTAATCAGTTTTGAAATTTTGAAAACTAATGGTTACCTAAATTTAAGCACAATTTTTGAATAATTCAAACTCTTTAGATGATAATTGTGGAGATATAATTATTAGTAATTTTCAAAATTTAAAATAATTAGTAATTTTTGAAATTAAAAATAGATACCAGACTAAATTTCAATTTAACCATAAATTTCAATTTAAAATAATTAGTAATTTTTGAAATTTAAAAGACATGTCAGAATAAATTTCAATTTAACCATAAATTTCGTATACAGTTTCTAGAAATCAATAGAAATTCGAAATTTAAAATAATTAGTAATTTTCAAAAATTTAAAATAATTAGTAATTTTCAAAATTTAAAAGAGATGCCAGAATAAATTTAATACGGAGTAATAGCAATATTCAAAATTGACTTTTTTTGTTGTTGGTGGCATTGTAATTACTGTACTTCCTGTCACACATAAAACATTCTATGAAGACTGTTACATTTTTTTAATAGTTTTATTTTTAATTTTAAAATTAGATTTTGAAATCCAAAATGGATTCCATGTATTTCTTAACTGATTCTGAAATTTGAATAAATTGAACTCCATGAATTTGATTGAGTCATATAAAGAATGGATTTATGAAAATTTAAATTCGTCGGACTCTTCTAATCTTTCTTTTCTCTAATTTAGTTATTGGAGGATTTTTAATAATTTTAACAAAATATTTGGAAATAAGCTAATAATGTTATATTCAAATTTGAAATTTGAAATCAGAATATTCAACTTTTTATAATTAACCTGTTATTATAAAATAAAATCAGAAATTTGAAATTTGAAATCAGAATATTCAAATTTGGGATTGAAATCTGAAATCAAAATATTTTTAAAATACAAAATGGCTCTTTTTTTTTTACCTTAGTAAGGTCGGACATAATTTTTTTTTAATGAATTACATGTTTTATTTATTTATTTAACATAAAAATATATACTCTCCCAAGGATCAATCATCAAATTTTAATCCCAGCTTGCAAAAAGATGAATTCATTTGAATATATTACTCAGATATAAAAAAAAAAAATAAGTCCAGGTGTTTAACTATATTGTTACATTAGTTGCGATCCTTGCGGAGTGAATGAGTCGGTCATTCAAACTTCACGAACATGATTTATATTTAATATAGAGTCCCAATTCAAGCTTTAATTCTTTCCCTTAATCAAGAATTATAACTATGTTAATAACAACATGTTCATGCTTCCTAAGGAAGTGATCATGACATGGTTTATAGTGTTTCTGACAATATGAGATTATCCGGAGGTTTAAAAGTATAAACTCATCTATCTCACATCCAGTTCCTCATGGGGTTCCTTAGCAACTGAACATAGCCGTTTAGGCATTAATGCAAATACTTGGGGTGCATTTAACTAAAATTTGCATTGATCGAACAAAAAGAAAGCCTCATGATTTGACACTCTTCCCCATCCGACTCACAGATAAATCAATCCAATGAATCAAAAGGGGGAGATTATGACGCTGCCATTCAAATTAAAAGTTAGGAAGACTTTGAATTTGTTATTGACTTATTGTTCAATGAATTAAAGAGTGAGCAGTGTGAGATATGGTGTGTTTATAAATCGGTTCGTGTACCATGAGAGTGGATAAATATTTAGTTATATATATATATATATATATATATATATATATATATATATATATATATATATATATATATATATATATATATATATATAGTATTAAGTCCAACCATAATTAATGTTTTTTTAACAAAAATACTCGTAATTAAATATTCATTTTCAATGACAAGCAAACATTTATTACACATTGAATACCGGGATATGTTAGCAATTTTACACATTTTTTTTTATAAAAATAAAACAATTAACTAATTTAACTCCATGAATCAAAACAATTCAGGCTTGATCCACATAAGCCCATAACAAAAAATAACTCAATTCAATTCATGCTTGATCAACCTAGGCCCAAAAGAAGTGGGTGATCTAACAAAAATGTGGTCCAAAACATTTCTGATCTCCCAAACCCCCCTTAGCGCGGAATTGGATTACCAGCCCTCCTTAGCGCGGAATTGTATTACGAGGCCTAAGTTAATAAACCTATATTCTCTCTCGCCGTCGTCAAACCTCCATCGCCGCCGGCAGCAGCCCCCAGGTAGCTCCCCCTTTCCATTTATAATCATATCACATTATATATATATATATATATATATATATATATATATATATATATATATATATATATACACATCAAAATATCCACCTCAATAGCTGTTAATTCTAACTATGCAATCGAGTTGGCGCCTCTCAATTGGATGATATGTATACTAATTTAAGGCCTCCACATTGCTAATGTACAAACTTCTTGGTAACAATCGCCTAATATATCGTTCTCATATCTCAACTTAAGTGAAAACTGGTCTTATTGATAAATCCATCCAAGTGTTCAACGTAATGACTCAATGAACAAAGCATTTGTTAAAAAGCAAAATCAACAAAAAAGTGGATATATAACGGTGTATGTACATATTTTATGTCTAGGTTCTCTGGGAAGTGCTAGCTTTAAAATGTACTCCCTCCATGCTTAATTGAAATGGATATACAAAGTGGATATATAACGGTGTATGTACATATTTCATATTAAAATGACAATTTTGATCGGATAAGTGTGGCGTGGGTTTGTTTTGAAAGGGATATACAAAGGAGTTGGTGAATTGATCATTTATATGTATATAGGGAGGGAGGGAGGGATGGATGGAGGGAAACAGTGTAGCTTGGCTGATAGGTTGGCAAATGAGGCACATATTCATAAAGGAAAAGTGGCTTAATGTGGTACACAAAGGCTAGCCTTTCAAATTTGTAATGATAGTTGGAGGTTAAGGCTCCATTTCACTCTTGTAAAAATTTACCTATTATTTTGTTAATAAAAATCCCTTAAGAAACCTTTTTCTAAAAATAATTAGTTTTTTTTTAACATTTAAAGATTTTTTTTTTGTAATATCTAAATTGTCCGGGTATTTTTTATGTGATATTCATATTTCAAAAGTAGTTTTTGGTAAATGCCCCTTCAATATTTCACATCACCTCAAAAGGTCATTAATGATATTTCACATCAAATATTTACTGATATGTTACATAGTAGTGTATATATATATATATATATATTAAAGTTGGTGAAAAGAGATATAGTGATTTCATGTGGATAATTTTTTGTTAAAACTCTCATTTGTAAAGCCACATCACTATAGACATAAAATATGTACATACAACCTCTATATAGATAGATACATCATACATAGTATTATCTTTAATACATTAGTACATTTTAATACTCTGTGTATTGTTTTTAGATTAAATGGAGTGTTAGCAAATATCTCATTCCACTATTTCATTTTTATGTTTTATATTTTTATTTTAATTTTTTGCAAAAGTTATATTTATACAATGTAAAATTTTGTCTTAAATTTTTTTAATAAATAAAATTTATAACTTATTTTTCTATATATATGGATATCCGAAGCTTTGGAAAGGATATAAACAATATTTTGGTTTCTGGATATCCTTTTCAAAGCTTCTGGATATCCATATGCAATGTTCTGGATATCCAGAAAATGAGGAAGTGATATCCAGTTGTTGTGGCTAAGTATGTCGCGCGACAAACCAAGCCCCGTTTCTCCATACACGACGGAGAAACGCGTTTCTCCCCAGATTTTGTGATTGTTTTTAGATTAAATGGAGTGTTAGCAAATATCTCATTACTCTATTTCATTTTTATGTTTTATATTTTTATTTTAATTTTTTGCAAAAGTTATATTTATACAATGTAAAATTTCGTCTTAAATTTTTTTAATAAATAAAATTTATAACTTATTTTTCTATATATTATACTCCCTCCGTTCCAGCTCAGTGGAGAACAAAAATTTGGGCATACCGATTAAGGAATAATGAAAGTATTGTGAGTAGGATATATTAAATAGGAGAGATGATGAGTGGGAGGAATAGTGATTTGATTGGTGTTGTGAGTGTAAAAATGGAGTAGATGGAGTTGGAGAGAGACTGAGCGGGGGAATAGTGAAGATTCCTTTCCATTTTGGGTAGTCTTCACTGAGTTGGGACAAATCAAAAAGGAAATAAGTCTCCACTGAGCTGGAACGGAGGGAGTATTTGATTTGTTATTTGATTTTTATTTATTTTTAGATTGTTGTTAAATTATTAACATTATCTAAATATATGCTCATTAATATTTGAGTTTTTTTAGATTATACAAATGTATAGACCATCTATGAAAAGAAAAACGCATCTTACTGATGTGGACAACGATTCCATTAATTTATCGCAACGATCTTCTCAACGATTACCATTGGCGGATATTTCTAATGGTAATTTTATTATTTAATTTATTATTATTTTAGCATATCCATTAATATCATGTGTATAAAATTAAATTATAAGAATGCATGATTTTATATTTATTTATTTTACTATCATTTTAAATGAATTTATTTTTATTTTTAGTGGACTTATCATCGGGTAGTCATTTGATTTCACCGAGTAATCATCAAAGTTGTATTACGGCTCAAGGTAATATGTTATTGAATTTTGTCAATTTTGAAGTATTTTCATTATAAAGACAAATTCTAAAAATAAAATTGTTTATATATATATATATATATATATATATATATATATATATATATATATATATATATATATATATATATATATATATAATGTGATTTTTTTATATAAATTTGTTAATTAATTTGAATCTAAGATAATAATACTTGATATACAGGTATTGGTGTGAACCATACAAATGAAAATCTTACTCCTAATTCAAGTCGTGACCGTGGATCTATATGTATGATTTTCTTTGTTAATTTAAAATATTTTTACTATTTTATTTTTATTTTTAATTTCTTAATAATCTTTTATTAAAGAATAATTATTTTTCTTATTCAGCTAAATTTACGAGCATAGCATCAAGTGTACATAACACTTTCCACGGCACGCTCCTTGAGCCAAAAAAAATTGGACGACCGAGAAAAATATTTCTTCTTCTTTGGATTCTATTACGACAAATTTGTTAAAAGACGGTGAGAAAAGAAAAATCGGGAGATCAAGAAAGGTAGCTGCTTCTATTTTGGAATCTTCAAAGATAAATTTGGATGTTGATGGATTCAGTTCTGCAATTGAAGTTGAATTAATGAAAAACAGTCCTATATCTGGTAAGTTATATGTTTGATTTATTAGTCAACTATATATTTTAAAGAGCTAAAATAAATATATTAATCGTTCTCAACATTCTTTTGACATTGTAGGAACAGATAATGTAACAGTAGCAAATAATACAACATTATTATTTCCTACTGTGAATTTAGGTAATGATTTTTTTAATTGTTCAACATTCGATATTTTTAAATAAAACTATCTATTATTACAAATTATTATTCAATAGTTTATGATAAAATATTTCATTAATACTAAGTCATATATTCCATTTGTATACAGAATCCGCGTTAATAAATAATTCTCGCATGCATGCGACAACAAGTGAGTCGTTAATAAATCAGAAGGAAAAATTCAAGAAAGCGCGCGCCAGTAGAAAGCAAAAAGATTCGGACGAACAATATAATACATGTGTTTATTATTATTTTTTTCTCAAGTATATATTATATTATTTTTACTCTGTATAGCCAATGAATTACTAACATAATTTAAATATTTATCAATATATTGTAGTTTATGGGGATATAGGCGATCCGGAGTACGAATGTGCGAAATGTGGTGCGATGTTCTGGTATGATAAAAGGTTAAAAAGTACGCAAGCATCAACACAGCCTAAATTTTCATTATGTTGCATGAATGAAAAAGTTCAGATTGACCCATTAGTGCAGCCACCTAAGTTATTGAGTGATCTCTTAGAGAACAAGCATGAAAAGAGTAAAAATTATAAAGACAATATTCGAGCGTACAATTCTATGTTCGCATTCACTTCAATGACCGGTGCAGTTGACCATGGCATAAACAATGGTCGTGGTCCTTATTCGTTTAAATTGAAAGGAAAGAATGATCATATGATAGGTTCTTTATTGCCTAATGACGGCCATCTTCCCGTTTTTCTCAGCTTTATATCTATGACACGGATAATGAAGTTAAAAATAGAATTAATGCTTTCAGGTACGTTTTTATTTAATTATTCGAGAATTATAATGTATATTACATATATTGTATGACTATATTCTATTTATATGTCTGATTCTTTCACACAAGCAGGAAAGATAAAGATAAGCCTTCTCCATTCGATGAGTCAATTGTTACTGATTTGAAAAATATGATAGATGTGCATAACCCTTATGCACAGACGTACAGAATGGCCAGAGCACATATTGGAATGAAGAAAGATATTAAATTGAGGCTTATAGGAAAGCGGGGTAGAGATGGAAAACCGTTTAATATGCCGACAGCCTCAGAGGTCGCTGCTATAATTGAAGGTGATATTGATGATTCGGGTGATGTCAGGGACATTGTTATTGAAAAGCCTAATGGGGATCTGAAACATATTAATGAATTTGATAAATCTTACCTTCCTCTACATTATCCTCTGTTATTTGTATACGGTGAAGATGGATATTTCACAGACATTCCGAGAAATAAACCTCCCGGGGCAAAGAGATCAAGTTTGTCAATAAAAGAGTTTTTATCTTTTCGACTTCAGGAGAGGATAAGAGAAGGATCACAGCTTATGAGAAGCCGTAGGTTGCTGTAGCAATTTATGGTTGATGCATATGTTATGATGGATACACAGAGGCTTCAATGGATACGTTATAATCAACCTACTCTTCGGAAGGAAACTTATAAAAATTTGTCGGATGCATCGGTAAGGGGAGATACCGGCGAAGCATCTGGGAGACGAGTTATATTGCCATCCTCTTATACCGGCGGGCAGCGGTGGATGACTCAAAATTACCAGGATTCTCTCGCTATATGTAAATGGACCGGGTATCCGTCACTTTTCATAACATTTACGTGTAATCCTAAATGGCCGGAGATTACGAGATTCTGTAAAAAATATGGCATTAGGCCTGAGGATAGGCCTGATGTATTAAACAGGGTATTTAGAATGAAGCTTAATCAGATGATTGCAGATTTCAAGGAAGGCAAAGTATTTGGATTACCAAAAGCAAGTAAGTAAATCTTTAAATATTATTTGTTTTTCTCTTATTGTTTTGTCATTTATATTTTTTTATTAGCATGTTCCTCTTATTTTGTTAATTGATTCATGCAGTTATATACACGGTGGAGTTTCAGAAGAGGGGCCTTTCGCATGCTCATATTCTTCTCTTTCTTAACCGCCAGGATCAGGGTCATAATCCTGAAGATATTGACAAGTGGATTATTGCTGAGATTCCTGACAAGGAGAAATATCCTAGATACGAGACAGTTGCTGAATATATGTTGCATGGACCATGTGGTGCTGCTAATCCTAAATCTCTGTGTATGGTTCGCAATAGGTGCTCAAAGAAATTCCCTAAATCATTCAATGATCGCACTCGTGTAGACGAGAATGGGTATCATGTATATAGGCGAAGAGACACGGGTTTCATAATTGATAAGGGTGGAGTTGCTCTCGACAATTGTTCAGTTGTCCCATTCAATCCATATCTTTTGCTAAAGTACGAAGCTCACATAAATGTCGAGTACTGCAATCAGAGCAAGGCAATCAAGTATTTGTTCAAGTATATAAACAAGGGAACCGACAGGATATGCCTTGCAATCGAAAATGATGAGGTGAAAAGGCAAATTGATTGTCGATATGTCTCTGCGTGTGAAGCTATGTGGAGGATTTTTGGATTCGACATACATTATCGGACCCCTCCTGTTGAGCGCTTGGCTTTTCACTTGGAGGGTGACCATAGTATCCCCTTCAAGGACGGAGACTTTCTTCCTGATGTTTTGGATAAAGCGACAGTTAAAGAATCTCAATTTATGAAGTGGATGGAGTATAACAGTATTCATTCAGAGGCTCGAAAATATAAATACTGTGAATTTCCTCATCATTTCGTATGGGATAAAACTAAACGTGAATGGCGTCCGAGGAAAGATAAACGTTTTGCAGTGGGGCGTATTTATCATGTTCCAATGAATTGCGGAGAATTGTATTACCTCAGGATAATGTTGAATCATGTAGCAGGTCCCATGGAATTCAAGGATTTGAGAACTGTAAATCGCGTTGTTCATCCCGATTTCAAATCTGCATGTTACGCTCTGGGATTATTAGATGATGACAAGGAATATGTTGATGGAATTATAGAAGCGAGTCATTGGAGGTTGCCCGATAGTCTGAGAAGACTATTTTCTATGTTGCTGCTATCTAATAGTATGTTTAATCCGGGAGAGGTATGGGAGAAGACTTGGCACTTATTATCTGATGATATAGAGTACAAGTATCGGAGGATGCACGATAATCCGGGTATTTCGTCCCATGTTTACATATTTGTTTTACAATAAATATCAATTATGATTTTATTTCTACTTTACAGTTATACAATATGATTCTATATATTTATCTATATTAATATATTTATTTTGTTTTTTATAATTTCAGGTTTGAAATTAATTAATGAACAGGTCCAGAATCTTGCGTTGGCGGAAATTGAGAAGTTACTGATCGAGAATTGCAGCAGTCTCCATAAATTTAAAGACATGCCTAAACCGGTGGGCAATGTCATTGGTGATGCGATAAATAAGCTCATTCTAGATGAGACATCCTATGACATTGATGAGATGAAAGCTGAGCACTTTAGATTACATCCTCAGTTAACAGCCGAGCGAAAGAGTGTTTATGATAAGATTATGTCGGCTGTTGATCGAGGAAACGGTGGTGTGTTTTTTCTCTATGGTTATGGTGGTACGGGAAAGACCTTCTTATGGAAAACACTGTGTTCTGCATTAAGGAGCAGGAGAGATATTGTTCTTCCTGTTGCTTCCAGTGGCATAGCTTCATTGCTCCTTCCGAAAGGTAGGACCGCGCATTCTAGGTTCGGTATCCCGATACAGGTAAACGAGAGCTCAACTTGCAGTAAACTAAAGTCGGGTACGGATGAGGCAACACTTCTACAGAAAACCAAACTAATTATATGGGACGAAGCTCCAATGGCTTATAAACATTGTTTTGAGGCTCTCGATCGTAGCCTCCGAGATATTATTCGTACACCCAAGGGGAGATATTCCAATAAACCATTTGGTGGTTTAGTTATTGTATTCGGTGGTGACTCTCAGCGAGATTTTACCCGTTGTTCCTAAAGGGAGTAGGCATGATATTGTGCATGCTGCACTCTGTTTATCCAAAATATGGAATGACTGTGAGGTTCTCAGATTGATGCATAATATGAGATTGCAGGTAATTCTTAAATAGCCTTTATTCATCTACTTAAATATTTTTATTTCAATATAAGTAATTTGTATATATTTAACTTAATGTAGGGTGATTCTACTTCTCATAATTCCGAAGAGATAAGAGATTTCGCTCAGTGGCTCTTGAGTGTCGGAGATGGGATTGCCGGTGGAGATAATGACGGAGAAATTGACATTAACCTTCCTGATGATATATTGATTTGTGAGGCTTCAGATCCTATTGCAAAAATAGTCGAATCTATATATCCTGACTTATTGCAAAATAAGGATGTCGAAGGATTCTTCCGCACTAGAGCTGTGCTTGCTCCAACAAATGAGATTGTCGATAACATAAATGATTATGTCATGTCACTCTTTCGGAAAGACGAAGTTGAATATATGAGTTACGATGCCATTTGTAAAGGATGAGGATGATGAAAATGGTCTTGAAGATATATTCTCACCGAATTTCTAAACACTATCAAGTGTTCGATTGGCAAATCACATTATTAAGTGAAGGTTGGGTGCATAGTAATGCTTTTGAGAAATCTTGATCAAGCCGCCGAATTGTGTAACGGCACTGAGAATGATTGTCACTCAATTAGGTAAATACAGTAATTTTTTATTTTTTATATACATATAATGTAATACTTGATTTTGTTACATATATGTAGGTAAGCACGTAGTCGAAGCCAAGATGCTTTCGGGAAAGAATGCTGGCATGAAGGTGCTTATTCCTAGATGTGAGTACCCCGACCCGAACTCATGTTTTGGGTCCACTTTAATTGATTTTTGGGCTTACATAATTGCTAAAGAACCAAAATAAGTCCAATTATCCTGACCCCCATCCAACCCGTTGGGCTGCCACCATTTGGCCCAAGATGTCAAAAGGTGTACGGCGTCGTCCGACATGGGAAGACACTAAGGCGGTTTAACCGCCACTGTCGAACGACATAGGCCTTCCCATCGCCACGCTCTATAAATACAAGACATGGCTGATCATTTTGAGGGGACTTGAAGAGAGGATTGGGAGGATCAGTATAATAGAGGGAAAACTCTGCCCAAAAAGAGTCTCTCTCTCTCTCTCATACACACACACTCACCTCCCTCCTCACACACACACATAAACCAAGGCCAAGATCCAAAGAAACCCTCCTTGTTGGTGTGTAGAAGGGGTAGACACCATACTACTGGTGATCTTACCTTGTGGACTACAATAGGTAGCCACTAAACCTTTCTCTCTCTTTAAATAACTCATCCATACATTCATACTACCTTTGCATGCTTACTTGCTTCAATATTATGTAGAAATTGGGATTATTGCATGATAAAGGTGGTGGAGAAGTGAATCTTCAATATTCACTTCTCCCCACCTTAGATCTGGACATTTGGTGGTATAAACACCATTAAAGTTTGAATCTTTACTTAGTTTAATCGAGTTAGGAGGAGATGGCTACTTCAAAGTGGCCATAAACATGTGATTTATCACATTTGGCCACTAAAGCCATGTGATCCTCCCATAATACTCATATAATAGTGCTATATTGATGTTTACAGTTAATAAAAATGCTTGGTTTGCCTTGAGAACAAAGGAGGAATCAAATAGACTGAAGGGCACTTATATAGGCCACTCCTGTCGGACGACACAAGACTCTAGGGAGATCCTGTGTCATACGACATGGGGCTCCCAGAAGGCTATTAAGCCATTCTTGGACTTCAGATCTGTCAGATTTCCCCCCTTCGTAACTCAAAGCCTACCTAAGTATTTTCTGGCTCATAAGCCACTATTTGGGTGCCTAAAGTGCTGTTTGGGTAAGATGGAGGCGGTTTGCCATATGACATAGACGACTTCGGATGTTCTATGTCATATGACATCCGTATCATTAAAAGTCAATCATGACTTTGTCCACTCCCATCGACTCCCAAGCCGAGCTTAGACCTTCAAATAGTGTCTGATGGGAGAAATAAATGTCTCCGATCCGGTTCGAGAATGGCTTGGTCATTGTAAAAGACAATCGACCATGAGGCATCATGTCGTGCGACACCCTCTTTTGGGAGGTCTGTGTCGGACGACATCGAGCTCTACGGCGGATTGTCTTAACCTTACGCCTTGTTATGAAATCATAATATGTAAAGGGTGTGGCCCCTGTCATGGCTCACAAGTTGTATTCGATCTTTACATCATCAATGAAATGCCAAATTTGCATGATTTGCTCATCGACACATATTGCACACACACTTTGAATGTCCATAATTGTCCAATGTTGATTGAAAGTCTCGAAAGAGGCATGTTGGGTGAACTCTCTAGTTCTTCCCAAACACGTAACCGAGACTCCCGAACCCAAAATCTCTTAAAATAGGTTTTTCAATGTTTTCCTTTAAAAACGGCGTGGCGACTCCCAAAACCGAAATTTTCAAAAACTTATCATTACAATACATACAACCTTTTTAAAAGGCGAAATGATATTTTTTTCGGGCGAGCGTTCATTCAGTGGCGACTCCGCTGGGGATCTACATTGAAAAACTTTTTGTTTTTTAAAAAAAATAAATGAAGACGATACTTGGTATATAGGTGGAAACCACTTGACCTTCTGTATCGCTCCCTAACCCGGGGCTTGGGATAAACGGTGGTCTAACAATCCCACGTACTAGTGTCATTCTTACATTTTTGAAAAAAAAGAAAAGTTTTTCTTAAGAGGGTCTAACTTTCTTTAAATCAACTTGGACAATTTCGACATTCTCCTTGTGTGTGCATTTGTGTCATTTTGTGTGCTCTTACGGGCCTTGCCACGCCTCTATGCTTTGGTATGTGGTACCTTTGGGAGCCGGGACTTCCCCCTTTTGCAATTTGCTCTTCCCGTTGGTCGAACGGGGGCGGGATGACGGGACTACGGCACTCTTGAGTAAATTCGACATTTGGGGCGAGTCCCCTTTTGTCATGCTTTGACTTATTCTCTTGTTTTCCTTTGCATATTGCATAAAAAAAAAACAAAACAAAACAAAAAAAAATCTTTTACAAAAAGCAAAAATATTTTCCTAGAAAATACCTTCACACTACTCGCACGCTACCCGCACATAGAGTTAGAACCCGAGAGTGTACGGACGGCATCGCGGAAAGTGACGTGTTTCGCTAACGCTTGAGCGCCTAAAGTCCTTCTAGCCCGTGAGTCAGCCAACACTTGTCCGTGACACACTTTCTACCGTGACCGGTTGGTTTTTGGCCAATACTTTTCAAAACATTTCCAAACTCGGTTTTCAAAATTTTCTCACAAAGTCCGAGTCATGCTTCGTCTCCAAAAAAATCTTGGCATACTCTCCCTCTTTATGTCGAAATTACGACATAGCTCGACGTTAGTACATGTCAACATCTTGACATATCTCGGCGGAGATACATATCGATTTCTCGCCTTGACTTCGTAAGAAGTCATGACGCGTTCTCAACATGTGTCAACACGAGACCATGTCGAATTCTTGACACATACTAACGAGAATTATGCCGAAATTTCGCCGCTAAGCGACGAGAGGCCATGCCATATTTTCAACTCGAAAGAGGAGAGGTCATGCCCAATTCTTCCCGGGGTTTCACCCGCAAATTGCGGTCTCGTACATTCAAACGTACGTTCGACCCTCTCTCCTCCCGAGTTTAGACATTGACTTAGACTTGGTTTTGAAAACCCCGAGTTTGACTTGTTTTGGCTCGTATGCCCATAGGTTCGTTCTCCCTTTCGATTGGTGGGTTTCACGTGCCACTATAGGACCTCTGCTAGGGATTGTCAGTCCGGAGGTGCAATACGGGTGGAATACGGGGGTCTATAGACGTAGTGATGGAACCCACTAATCCCGGGAATAGCGTAGAATGCGAAAAGAAGGTGTCCCACTTTTCCAACCATTCCTAGGATCAATAAAAATCATTTTTATAAACAAAAACATAAAAATATATATATAAAAAAAAGAGAGCATATGCATGAGTTCGTCCTAAGCCTATCCTCTCTCCCTACCTGAAGCCATTCTCTCCCCTTTCAGCGAGCAAGTATTGGGTCAGAGTTTCGGGTGGTCGGTTAATCAGTTTCTCTCCCGGTCGGGGAATCATTTCCGGCGGAGTCTCGAAATGGCGGGTCGCAAGCTTCGGCGGGTTTGGGTCCGAATGCGAGGTGTTGATCCGGCTCGGAATCGGGAATACCGGTCGGGGAGTAGGAGCCGAGATCAAGGTCGGAATACGGGACGAACGCGGCTACGAATGCCTCTCCCGGTAGTGGTTATGGCATGGGTCCTCACATGACACCCCCGGGAAGTCCGTTTGTTAACCCTCACCCAGGTTTTAACTTCTCTCAAGAAGCTTCTCTCCGTGCTGCTCTCGAAGCCTCTCGTGCCCGTGAGGAAGCCGGTTGGGCTCGCTATGTCGAAGTAATGCGCATGCAAGGCATCGCAGTAATCCGTCACCCCGATGGGTCGTATGAAGAAATCAGGGAAGAGCCCGATGTTACTATCACCGGCACCGGCTTTGTTCCCCCATCCTCACCTAGGCAAGGCCTTCACAATGTGCCCCCACCAGTCTCCTATGGTGTGCCTAGCTCCCTCTCGATGCCGACTCATGGGGGTATGTCAAGGCCTCCCCCATCCTAGTACCTACTTATGGCATGCAATACGGGCTGAGGGGCGAATCGAGCTCCTTCCCAAAGGTCAGTACTCAGGACCAGTTTATGTTTTATCCCCAGAACCAGCTTGGGCAGGGTCAGCAGCCCAGTGGTGTCAATCAAGAACCATTTGGGTATATTCAGAATCAGTTTGGGGCTCAGGGTCAAAGTCCGTATGACAGCACGGGTCAGCCTCCCAACCAGACCTTTGGTGATCAGTTCGCTGCTCCTCACGATCAGTCCAATCAACAGCGGAGCGGATATCGTATGTCAGGAAACCAGATTTGCCAGGATCAGATCCCGCAATGTCCACAACCCCAATTCCAAAACAACATCCCTCAGCCTACGGTTTGTTCTCCTCTCACCCAGCACCTGTACGGTCCCACACCGTATTCAGCTCCGTGCACCAATATCAGGTCCCCTGCCCACGGTCAGGTCGGCGGCCAATCAGTACAATTTGGGCCCCGGAATCCCAATGTCCAATTCAATGGGTACGACATGTACGGGAACAAGATCCCCAGCCCAATTGGCTTAGTGGATAGCAGTGTTAGCATACCCAACACTCTTGGTCTTCCTCATTTGCCTTGCCGATCGAGGTCCACGCCGAATTTCCGGTGCCATCCTCGCGGTGACTCCGACTATGGGACGACCCCCATCCTCCGAGGTTTCAAGTTTGAAAGAAGAATTGAAGTATGTGAAAGAGCAATTGCACAAGATGACTTTTGGGTCCAGCATGGTCAGCTCCGTAGAGCTCAAAGACTCCAAGGCTCTCCCAAAGAACTTCAAAATGCCCCCCATAACCAAGTTTGAAGGCTCCACATGCCCTAAAACTCACATGAACAGCTACATCATGTCAATGGGTGCCAAAGGGGCCACCGAAGAGATACTGGCCCTTTACTTTCACTTATCCCTCGATGACTCTCCTTTGAGGTGGTTTCTAGGCCTTAAACCGGAAGCAAGGGCTACGTGGTCCCAGATCAGTGATGCTTTTTTGGACAAATACAAAGGAAGTGTCGAGTGGTACACCACTCGTAGTGACTTGATCGGCACCATCCAGAGGCACGATGAGTCCGTAATGTACTTTTATAAGAGATGGAACAAGAAGCTTAATGAGTTGGTTCACCCAATTCCCCTCTCTGACGAAAAGTCCATCTTCCTTTCATGCGTCAAACCGTCTGTCAGAGAAGCCATTGGCCGGGGATACTACCCGAATCTGCGAGAAATGGTAAGTGCAGGGGCCGAAAGCGAGAATGCTACCTACTCCATTGTCCCAACTCCTGTTCCTGGTAACACTCCAGCTCCCCGCTATCGAGTTCCAAGCTCTACCCCTGTTGCTTCAAAAGGCAAAGAAACTGCGGTCTCTAACACCGTCAACTATATCCAAGGGGAAAACAATCGGCCACCGATCGTGGTGGAGGACGGCCTCGAAGTCGAAGTATGATGATTTGGGGATGCCGCTCGAAGAGGTATTTGATGGTTTGATGAGAACGGGGAATGATCAAGCCTTTGGAGAACTACCCTACTCCTAACACCCGGGGTTTCCGGATCGTAGCTTAAAGTGCCGTTACCACCGAGTCGGGCCACACTACAAACAGCAGCTTCACACTGAGAAGGATTGTTCAGAGTCTGATCGACCAGCGCAAGATTGAAAAGCCGAACATCGTCACCAATCCTCTTCCCAACAACAACAACAACAACAATAGGGTCAACATGATCGAATTTGTCAATGTCATAGAGTTTGGTGAGACTAGACCCAACAAGGGTGTGAGGGAACTTAAGGCTATTGTGCCCGCAAACAATGATGTAATCAATGTTGATGATAAATCAAATGCTCATTTACGCTATATGTTGTCTTGGGATGATATTGACTACTTGACCAAAAAACTAGCAAATGATGTCCAGCATAATGACATTTCCCCCAATTCTCAATCTACTCCCCTCACTTGGGAAGAGATTAAGCGCGCTACAAGTTCAAGCTCGGCAATCACTATTAATCAATTGCGACAAGCAGCCTGGCCGTATGCTACACAAGGGCCTCCGATGAGTTGGTCGAGAATTAAAAGCAAGCGCGCGAGATCACGACAAGGACCCGGGGAAGGCGAGGTGAATTTGCTCACCGGGTCGGGGAAAAATGTTGGGAACCGATGTTGCGGATCATCGGGAAAGGACAAAGAAGCGGTTGTTCGGGAAAGCGGGGTGGTAAAAACCCGTACGCCAAAGGAGTAGGCGAAGAGGATTCAATGGAGAACGACCCGATCCTCGCACTTGGTTGGAAGCGAACCCAGCTGACATTTCTCTTTGGTCCCTCTTGACTTCTTCTTATCCTCACAAGTTGAAGTTGGAGGAAGCCTTATCTAAGACAATGGTGTCCGTAAATTCCACCTGACGAGGCATGCCAATTGATAGGTACCGCCCGATACGGAAATATCATCACCTTTACGGAATTGGATTTGCCAAAGTATGGAGCCAATCCACAGCGAATCCTGCTGCACATCATTGTTTGGTTGGATGGACGCCAAGCTTCCCCACGTAATGGTGGACAACGGCTCGGCTATGAACGTATTACTGCCCGGAATGATGAGCACATTGAACATTAAGGCCAGCGATTTAAAGCCATCCGATCAAACTATAAAGGCGTATGACTCCACGTCTAGGAAGGTTTTGGGTGTAATACCATTAACCATGTGGTTCGGCAAGGAAACCCACTGGTAGTTGAGTTTCGGGTGATAGACATTCCGGTCGGTTTCTGCCTTTCTGCTAGGAAGACCGTGGTGCACCGGAATCAATGGGGTCGCTTCCACCTGCATCGGTGCGTCAAGTTCGTCGAAGACGGCGAGGCGGCCATCATCTATGGAGATAGTGTTACCATCGAGGGCACCGATGATGAGGGAAGACCGGTAATGGAAATTAAGCACGACGAAGCCAACTTGATGTTGAGGCGGTTTCGGGGTCGAGAGCCCCAGCCCGGATCTGCGCGATTGACGACAACCTCCTTTGATAAAATTCCTCCGGTTATGGTGATGATAGAGGCGAATGAACTACATCTCGGGGCTTAGTGCAGGTAGACGTCGGCGGGGTACCCACAAGTTTGAGAATTAAAGGCGAAAAAGAACGGGGAAGGCACAGGATACGTTGGGAAGACCCCCGAGGACGAGAGAGGCCGAAACGGGATTGAAGCGCGAGAAAAAGAAAGGCTAGTCTTCTTTGGAAAGCTGTATGTCAAACCTAATCTCCGTCCCTTACCATCCCTCCCTAGAAAAGTAGCTTCGTCGAAAAGAAAAGGGTGATGATCTTATAGCCTTTAGGCCCGGGCGGCTCGAGAAGATGAAAGGTCTCTCTCACGAAAAGCAACCCTATCAAGGAGTTTATCGGTGGCAAGCCTAACATTCCGGGGAGTGTGACTACTTTCGAAAGCCAATACCACTTACAGGAAGCCCGATTTCACTAACCGGTTCGGCGAGGTTATCGTGGTCGATCCTATGATTGGGGAAATCGACAAAACCACCGAGCTTCGATATGGGCACGAGATGTCGCGGCTTTGTTCGAGGAAGCGAGATTTATCGAAACAGCAGTGGGGCGATCCAGCGATGGAAGCACCGTTGATTGATTTGTGCGAAGATTACATCGCCAATAGCCGGGGCATTACTAAAGATCCTTTCGGCATGGTTGACCTTCGGCCGGGGATGATTATGTACTTGTGGCCCGACCTTCGGCGGGAGAGATTACGTATCGGTGATCGAGTTTGGTGGGGACAAAGAGATTGACCCGCGCACCTTCGTCGGCACTTCGAGAGATGCCGCTCCGGAATTGGGCTTCCTTGAGGGACCGATCGCCCAGTAGGAAATTATGATGGAAAAGCTCGGGCGACCCCTCGTCTGGTGTGTACGAGTCTAAGCTTTGTCCTGTAATCTGAGTCGAGTCCTCGGAGTCTTTTGTTATTGAGTTCGAGTCTCTAGATAGGTTACGATACTCTCACGAGTGATGATAATCACTTAGTGTCTTTAACTCTGTCTTCCCTTTTGCATTGAATGAAATGGTTGACCTTTACTGCGTATCCCTTAATTGCCACCTTAACAAATGATAAGTTAACTAAGACAAATCTTAATGACTTAAAAGTGGTTAATAATGATTCATTTGAAGAGGACACGAGACTTTTTAGATGAAAACTTTTTAAAAGATAATATAAAGCGGGTTTTTGACCGAGACGACAATCGGGCCCAAGTTTGCCGATGAGGTATTAACTACGGTGAATTTGGGAACCTGCGAGGAACCCCGAAAAGAGACACGAGATTGGCGGTTTCTTCACCGGGAAGAACAGGGAAGCCCTCATTGATTTGCTCCAGGAATATGTGGACGTATTTGCCTGGTCCTACAAGGACATGCAGGGTTGGATACTTCAGCTGTTGAACACCGAATCCCCCTGGACCCGAAGCCGGGCCGAGTCAAGCGAAGCCGCCGGATCAAGCCGAGAATGGTCCCTCCCGGGTTAAAGAAGAAATAGAAGGCTGCTCGAGTAGGTTTCATCGAGTGGTCGAATACCCCAAGTGGTTGGCCAACATAGTGACGGTAACCAAGTCGAATGGAAAAGTCGGGGTTTGTGTGGACTTCGGAGACCTAAACAAGGCAAGCCCCGAAGGATGATTTTCCCTTGCCCAATATCGATCTATTGGTGGACACTACCGCTAGCTCACGAAGTCAAGTCATTCGTGGACGGTTTTGCGGGTTACAATCGGATTAAAGTCGCCGAAGAAGATCGGGGAAAAGGCGCATTCACCGGCCCTTGGGAACCTTTTGTTACACGGTTATGCCCTTTGCTTTGAAGAATGCCGGCGCCACTTACCACGAGCTTGATCACCAGCACTTTTCCATGACATGATCCACAAGGAGATCGAGGTCTATGTTGATGACATGATTATTCACTCCAAGGGATCGGATGGTCAACACTTGATCGACACGAGGAAGTTCTTCAACCGAGCCATTGCGGGAGCATGAGATGAGGTTGAACCCGGTAAGTGCACTTTTGGCGTAGTCCGAGGAAAGGTTAAGGATACATGGTCACGGGCGAGGAATCGAAGCCGATCAGAGAAAGATAAGAGCCATCATGGAGATGAAGCCCAGACGACGATCCACGGAGGTGAAGGCTTTCATGGGCCGTCTCCAATATATCGGCCGGTTCATCCACCGGCTAACCTCTATACGTGAGCCGATCTTTAAGATGCTGCTCGGAAAAATCGGGAGGTTGAATGGAACGAGCAGTGTCAAACCGCTTTCGAGACGATCGAGGCCTACTTGGTCCATCCCCCAATCCTGTGTCCTCCGCATAAGGACAAGCCTTTGTTGCTATACTTGACGATTACTGAGATACGGCACATTGGAGCCATGCTCGCACAAGAAAAGCCAGATTCAAAAATAGAAAATGCCATATACTTCGTCATCAGGAAGCTTCGGGCAGCGAATTGAACTATTCGGCTTTAGAGAGAGAAGCACGTGCGGCTTTGGTATGGGTGGCCGGCAAATTTGAGACACTACCTCTTGGCACATACGGTTGCACCATGAGTGTCAAAGATGGATCCCATCAAGTGCCTGTTTGGAAAGTCTTCTCTATCATCAAACCGAGGCTTGCCGAAATGGTCATTCTTCCTAGCCGGGTGATATCAAGTTCGTAACCCGCAAGGCGCAATCAAAGGCCAAGCTTCTGTCGAGATCATGTTTGGCCAGATTTCCCAAGCTCAGAAGCGCCCGAGTTCGAACTTTAATTTCCGAGAATGATGGAATTTTTTCATGATAGAGGGTAACGGACCGTTGGCGATTGTTCTTTGATGGTATTTTCCGCCCAGCCAAAA